>JAZHYW010055631.1:0-79474 GCA_037355805.1 Ixodes ricinus | reverse complement strand
ATTACAGCTATCTTCTAGATAAGTTCTTGCTGAGGCCCTTGCGTGACAGAAAAGCAGAACGCGACGATTTTTTTCACAAGATAGTAAATAGAAAATATAAATAATAATTCGCTTTTATCCAATGTCAATATCAGTGTCTCCTCCCGTTCATGACTAGGAGTGACTTTACGTTTTATGTCAAGTACCATCTGCAGATATTCACCCTTGTAACGCATGCAATCACTGTTCAATCGCTTTAGCAATCCAGGTATTAAAGTACTTAGTACGCTTTTCCGTTTGCCAGAGGCAGTTGCAAGGGATCGCTACCTATCTGCCTTGATGTGTTTTATTAGTGTTGTGTTGATTTGGCGATTGCTGATCTTTTGTGCACCAAGTGAAGACCTTCGGGCTGTTTTTGGGCGCACGAAAATATAGAATATTGTTATTATTAATAATATTACTACTATTATTGCAGCCTATTTGAAGTTGATTTCAATGAGGGCACGCGACATCACGGCCTCAAGTGCTACTCTGACGTCACGCGACACCCTTGATACCGTGACCTCCACGTCGTCACGTGACATCACCCACACCCACGTCGTATACCTATAAACTTCGCCATTAGTCCTGAGTGTCCGAGTTTCTCCTGCTAACATTTTTCTTAAAATCTGCACTCAAAATCTTGGGAGAATGGCCAATGGCCCACACCTGAAAGCGAAGGACGTTTACCGTTCTCTTTTGACAAAAAGAAAAGGAAAAAAGTTCCTACAAGCGGACAACTATTTCGCATCGCGTTACGCAGCTTTCGCTGCTGCGACCTGATACTGGTAATGTTCTCCAGAGAGGGACGACGGAGGACAAATGACTGGCGACAGCGGAACGGCGACAAACGACACGCCCGACCAAGCGCCAAGCCAGCTCTCATCGGGTCGCATTTTTCAATCTCAGCTCGCCGACTCGACAACTCAAGAGTATGTACTTTATGTCATCTTCCGAAGAGCTGCGGACCGGGCCCGGAGATGGGGAGGAGGACGTTTCCTTGAGAAGAGAGGAATCGCCAACGCTCTGCACACCGCATGCATGCGCCTCGCGATGAACCGCAGGGAACGTTACCAGCCGTTCCAGCCAATCTAGCACTGCGAGCATGTCACGTGGCTTAAAGCCCCGCGCGTCACTGCGCCCCTCGCGAAGCTCACGTTGACAGCGTACGCTGCCGTGGGTTGTACTCTGATCGCTAGCGGTATCGTCCGCGATTCATCGCAAGGTGAAACCGGCTATAGAAACTTCTCGCGAGCGAGGCTGGGGGTAAAATGCGCGTGGCGTCAGGAGTGAGTATGCTAATTCCCGTCACGCTCTCCCGAGAAGGCGCAATATGGTAATGAGCTAGTTGCGGCAGGAGTATGCAAATCACGGTTCAGGGTCATAAATTATGCTAATCAGATGAAGAAGGGGTTTTGGAGGGAGGGGGGGAGGCATGAGTACACGCGCAGCGAGAGGCGAGTTGGCGTAGCGGTAACCAGCCGACCGAGATGTACAACTACGGAAAAACGGTTTTTCGACGAAGGGAACAGACGCCGGTTTGTTTACCCTTGTATTCGACGCCGCGGGTGGAAGACTAGCATGGCAGCAGCTTCGCTCTCCCACGTCTACCCCCATAATTACGCACGACGGAGTTTTCAATTGGAACCCTAGGTATTTGCAGTGAACACAAGGTCCTGGCCGGATGCTGAAGGAGAACGCTGGACGGTTGGTCTGAACCTCCAAGTAATGAGACAGCAACGCTCCCGCTAAAAGACGCGAACTGTCGAAGGAACCGCGGCAATACCAATCTAACTCGTGTCGACCCTTTGATGACAAGAAGGTTGACAAATACGCAGTCAAAATAGAAGTGTTGTTAAATCACTTTGTAAATTGGCTGTTTCGCTGGCGTTAGTTTAAGTAAAATCGTGCGCGCATTAACCGTTCTACATAACGGGCGGTAAGTTCCGCTGCTTAGACAGTGTAGTTGACCAACATGGCGACGTCGTCTGCAGGTACTATAGTTGCACGACCTAAGAACGAAGGGCGAGGGTAAGACGGGCCGGGGAGGGGAAGCGGACGGAACGCTGGAGAAGAGATGAGGAAACCTCCTTCTCTCTTAGCGTTCCGTCTGCTTCCTCCTCCTCCGGCCGGTCTTACCCTCGCCCTTCGTTCTTAGGTTGCAACGGACTATAGAGTACCTTACTATGGTCAAAACGCAGGGCGTGGCATATTATGTTTGCATTTCTTTGTTCATGATTGGTTCCACAGCTGTCTTACCTACTCAGGCCGAACGAAAACCTCTCTGGCTGCGATGATAAAAGACCCGGATTAGCGATACCCTGCGTTCATAAGCTGTCTGTGACTAACTTGACTGTGTCAGCTATGTCGGTACAATTTTAACAAAACAAAATACCTTAAATAACGCGATCAACAAACGAATATTGAGTATAAACGGCATTATTCTTAAGACTGTGTGACGGGGATTTTTCCAATGTAATAAGTTCCCGAATAATGATTGGGCTGAAAGTATGTTTACCGTGTTTCAGGGGTATACTCACTATAGTAAATTGCTTGTGTACTTAACATTCACTAAACGTATGCAGTAAATGTATTAGTAAAAAATGTCTTCGATAACATTCAAAATCCACTAGTGCTCCAGTTTTGCAGAGAATGACATTGGCTTTAATTAACAATGCCGTGTTATTCGAATTTCACATAAGTTGGCGTCGAATTTGAAGCAAAATGTGGCATGAGGCATCAAAACTGTAGTTAGCATGTCGAGCACCGATTACCAAGTTATAATCAGAACCTGGTACAATTTGAAATTATTCGCTCCTTTTAATCTTATACAAAATAAATGAAAGCAAATTAAAAATGAACGTAAGTTTTTATACTTTGGTTTGCATTATCTTAGAACATTTGAGCAAAATATTACGTGTAAATTAGAAATGACCTTGTACTTACGCCTTTCAGTTATTATATATTGACGTTGACTGCTTTCACTCCGTCTCGGCCAACGAAAATAATTATTTGATCCAACAGCTTCTACGAATGAGTTCTTCCGAGACTATCTTATCTCAAATTTCATTTTCACTGAATATTATAACATGTTCCACACAGGAAAGACATCCACGTGGAACCATATTCTATGGGAATTAAATTAATTTTCTCGTGTTACATAGTATTAATTAAAAATTTAATATACCGCAAACATCCATCAACTCCATCATTTTCGTTGATCAAGGGCAAAAAAGAACGCTATCTATCGGACGTTTTCAGATATATTAAAAGGGTATAGGGGATTCCACTCGTGTTTGTTATAATAAATGTATTGAACCACCCGAATCTTAGATGTGCGCTCACAAAGCGCGTGTACGCCACTTGTGCTTTTGAAGGCCTGTTCACACATATCCACAGCGGTACCTAACTGCTATTAGTAAGCACTAGAAGTAGCGCTGTCCTTCATGATGCAGCGCTGCATCCGTATTGCTCTATCTTAGTCCAGCACTGTTTGTGTAAACTGGACTTTATTTAGTCTAAGTCTTTTTCTTTCTTTTTTTCGCTTCACGGGCTCACCTTCGCAGAGGGCAGAAATAGACGCGCGATGCCTGTCAAGTCTCTGCCCCCTAAGATTCAGCAGTTCAGGATAGTTACATAAAAACATTCTACAAAACATTAGACACTTAAAACAAGTCCAACGATTTAGAGAAAATAAACAGTAGGACAGTGATTCGCAGAACGACTCAAAACGTCACCAAATGTTAGTCATATAAATACCAAAAACTAAGAACAACACTGCAATACATTCATATATATCTTCGACATGTCGGCAACATCATTGAATTCAGATGAAATAGAAATGTAAACATATTTCTAAAAAAATAGCTATGTACAGGGCGCCCGAAGCGGATTTTCCGCTGTAAAACGAGCCAGTAAAATCGGCGCTCTCACATAGAAAGCTCTAACTTTCACGAAACGTTCACTGTGCAAGTAAGTATTACCAAATTAAATTTCAAAGCAATTTTTTTTTCTGTGAAAAAAATGCAAGAAGAAAATGAGACGTTTACAATTTTTTGTAACGCAAAATTAGAGCGCAGCTCTTAGGGAGGAGGTTGAGGGGAGCGTATGGAGGGGAGGGTATGCCACTCTTCCTTCCCCAGTAAATTTAGCAGGGAATACTTTTCCTCGAAATATGGCGGAAAACGTCCCCCGCTAAACGTTAGCGGGAATATTTGCAATGTTAGATGCGTGTCACGTCATGTGACGTCACACGTCACGTCATACATCAGATGTTTTGTATATGGACGTCACAAGTGACGTCACAAGGGTAGTGTCCTGACGTTGCCCTCGTGGGGAACCCTCCTGACCCTCATGAGGGTAACCCTCGTGACACTCGTGAGGGTAACCCTCAAAACCCTTGTGAGCGTAATTCTCATAACCCTCATTAGGTAACCCTCGTGACGTCACGTGTGACGTCATTATGGGAAACATTCCATAATGCAACGCGCGGTTACGCCGACGACGACGCCTCAAGCCGGAAAAAAGCGCCTAAGAGCTGCTCTCTAGAAAATTGTCAAGTGGCTACGTTAGGCCCATTCGAGGTCCACCGAGTTACCGACACCATTAACTTGTAACACCCCCCCCCCCTCCCCCACAAAGGCATAGCGAGCAGGCAGCCGATTGCGCCGTCTGCTTGCTGAGTCTATCGGGAGATGGCGTCACAAGTTAATAGCGCCGGTAGCTTCGTCGTCTGCAAACGGGACACGTGGAGCTTGGCAAGTTTCTTGCTCTAATTATTTAGAGGAAGAGAAATGCGCCTTGAAAATACAGATAGAAAATACACTGGTAAACAAAATTTGGCACTGCATTGATATGTTCGCATAGACGGAATCAAGCGTTACAGATGGCCCCCGAGATTAGTTTCAGTTATTCGATGACTACTAATATTTGTGCTGGCGTCAGTTTTGTTGTGTGAAGGGGTGGTGGTTAATGTTAAAAGTGACTGGTCGGTAACGAGACTATACTCCGCTCAGCCTCAGTCCGAACGCAGCGGACGCTAGGGGCCATCCCAGCCAATCCAGCGTGGAGAGAGTGTGATGTGACCTTGAGCTCCCTGCGTCGCTCTGCCCAACCGGCAGGTCACGCGATTTTCTCCCGGCGCTGGATCGGCTGGAATAGCTCGTGGCGTCCACTCCGCTCGGACTGAAGGTGGAACGGAGTATAGATGTAGCACTCAGTTGTGCAGAATGTTTGTTTAAAAATTGAAAACTCTTTACACTCAGTAGGATTGTTTTCTTCTGAACATACATCTAAGAAAAAATCGTAAGGGTGCAGGCGAGCTGGTGAATATTAACCATGTTGAATTAACCTGAGACTGGGGTAGAGAAGAAACATCAAAACGTAGAAGGGAAAGAAAATAGACAGGACGACGTCTCAAACTCAGCTAACTGGTTTATTTAGTCCACCTCCTTATATAGTCACAATCTCAAGGTCATCTCCACCAACAACAACAAAAAAAGTAAAAAAGCAAAGGGTCGAAGTCTAAACAGTTCAAGCGCCACAGTCTTCACACAATGCAAAAACGTTGACAACCTTTACAGGTCGATGCGATAAGGCAACATCCATTAACCTTCAAACTTAAACAAAAGGATCAGTTCATACTTCGGAATCATCCTTCGCCCTCTCCACATAAAAAAAAAACACGCACACATTGAAACGGTAGTTGGGCCAATACACCTAAGCACCTCACAAAGCAAAAAAAAAAAAACAAACACACACACACAAGCAGGTTGCATTTCAAACAACCCAAAAAAAAAGATTACATTTTTAGAAAGTTTTTTGAATTGCTTCCAAACTGTAGTGAAGCCTGACTTATGCAGTTGCCTAGAGACTTTATCCGCACTGTCTCCCTTACCACTCTCTTTACATCGTTCCTCTCTTTGTGTATTATTTCCGTCTCCGACCAGAGCGCCGTGCAGTTGTTACATTCATGAATATGTTTTGCTATTTCCGAGTTTTGTGCATTGTTCTTTACATTTCTTTTATGTTCGTTTAATCTATCATTTATGCATCGTGACGTCTGTCCTACATACTTAAATCCACAATCCAATGGTATCTCATAAACTACACCAGTCTCGCAACATACCGACTTTTCCCGATGAGCTTTTTTGCACTCACTCACACCTGTTTGAAATGGCGTCAGTTTACTTAATCTAAAATCTGAACTAAAGACCGTGTCTACTCCAAACTGCCTCGCACATGCCTTCAGGTTGTGAGATATATCATGATAATAAGGGATTACAGCAAAGCGGTTCCTTGACTTCTCTTCGGTTTCTCTCCTGCCTTTAATAAACAATTCTAATTGCCTTTTTATAAAACTGTCATCATAACCTACACTAATCAACCTTTTCCACTGTCTTTCTATTGATTCAGTGATATGATGAACACATGACCTTTCTAACGCGTTCCTGACCAATGACTTTACAATCCCCGCCTTTACGGTCTTCGAATGACAACTCATTCTTGGCAAAACCGGTTTCGAGTTTTCTTTACCATATTCCCAACATAACCCTCGATTCACGTGAATACGTAAATCGAGAAACTGCAGAACATCATCTTCCGGTTTTTCCACTGTAAACTTAAACTCTGGAGCCGTTGACCTTATCACACCTTCTATGGTTTCTGCTAGACCTTCCGTAAACGTGCATATTAGGATGTCATCTACATATCTTCGCACTATTGCCGTACCCGGGGACAACTCCTGTAGATTATCGTGCACGGCCCGATCCAAAGAGTTCAAGTAAACTTCCGCTAAAATCGGTGCGACTGACGACCCTATACACACGCCTTCTTTTGTATATACTTTCTTCCTTCGTAGTCTACTACCGTTGACTTCAGATAAAACTCCAAAATTGTTAAGAAACTTTCTACCGATATGCCTGAGCCCGATTGGAACTTAACGAGGTTCAACTCCAATGCCTCTCACTCTTGCACCCTTCTACGTTTTGATGTTTTCTTCTCTACCCCAGTCTCAGGTTCATTCAACATGGTTAATACATCTAAGAGTGTCCGATAATTTCGGCATGAGCTCACGGAGATTTTAACGCAGGGTTAGAGTCAGGTTCATTTCATCATTGTGGGAGATATCAACATAGATATATAGATAATTAATAAACCCGAGTTTTGTGGCTACCTAAATATTTTAGCTAGTGTAGAGCTAGAATGTACTATTAATGTATTTACTAGAGAAGAGGTGGTATCCAGTAAACCGACATCTTCCTTTATCGACCGTAATATTTCCAGAATTTTCAACGGAACCGTGACATCGGCAGTAATTTCGCTAAGACTGGCCCTGAATATACTTCGTTGGGTACCAACTATACTTCGTTTCAACTAAAGTACAGACGCAGCTGAAGAAGCGATCGAATAGGACAAATCAAGCACCATCAAAAGTGCAAATAAGTAGCCTTTTTTGTTTGTGATTAGTTAAGCGATGAGAGAACATGGGCAGAAACATTACAAACGCTATTAAGGTTCTCGTTTAATGATGTTTATTGGTCTCATCAGCTCGTAGAATCGGCGGCGTTTGGACTTAAAGTGAAGAGGAAGGATAGTCTGAGAAGATGCACTGGAGAGAGCACCTAGCGATAGACAGGCTGTGGAGGTAACAAATAACAAGATAGTCTGGTTTGATCCTATCATTGGAGCTTTTTTGTGTGTAATCAACGAACAGTCACGTTGAAAAAGCAAAGGAGCGGTCACGTTTGGTTAAGCGCGAACATTCTATCGGCACTCGCCAATAAAGGTAAGTTATGGGCGAGCTCCAAGAAATTTCCAACTGCCTGCTCACTTCCCTGCGGCTAGAAACAAAGTAAACGCCACGGTTTACTCGGCTAAACAATCTAATTTTTAGTCGTTGTTTTATAAAAATTGCTTTTATATATTGGTCACGTGTCAATGGTCTCTGATGCAATCATTTCCAACGATTATTTGGCAACGTTGTACTCGAGAAGTTTGAGGACAACAAAAAGGTTACTGTGGAAAAACTCAGCAATTGCCTTGCTGCCCCTTTAGAGGAGTCCACGAAGAAGAATATCCACGAGGTAACCATGAAAGAAATTGAGAGCGAGTCTGCCTTCATTTATGACATGAGCGAAAAAGGTTTGGTCTCGGCCTTGTTTAAAATTAAGTGCTATATATCATCGGGATCTGAAAAGGCGTGGACATGCATAAAGTGAAAATAAAGGTTTAATTGACTAACTTGTGACGGAAACAGAAGGACCAGCGTCGAGAAAGCAGCAGCGGACGTCGACGGCGGCAGCATCGAGTGACGATTCGTCGGATTGACAGCCGTCTAGCGGGAGAGACAGTCAATCGGGAATACCGGGTTTGGCTCTTATATACTATACTCGGTCTTTTGAACATTCGACCTAGAAAGTCCGGGAGTGACCAAAGGCCGAGACTGACTAGGTAAGGTCATTCTGGCCTGCTTATTTTTTACACTTGGGGTACAAATAAACACGAATCTTTTAGAGGACGAAAACGCCGGGAGGGCGCAGGCGAGCTGATGTAAGTTTACCATTTTGTTAAAACACCTGAGACTGAATGTTAAAAACTGTTAAAATAATAAAAAAGTAAAAAAAACTTGGGAAGAGGCCAGTCAGAGGACGTCTCGAACTCAGCTAATACGTTTATTCAGTACACCTGTTATAGACAGTTTGAAACCAAGGTCGTCACCAACGAACACAACAATCAAAAAGAAAATTGGTTTTTCTTTCTTTTCCTTTCTACAAACCATGGAGCCAAGGATGTGGGTATACACTTATGCATAAGGTACCGTGACCGCGTAAGGTCACGGAGTGTGTACATTGGCGGCTGCAAAGTCTTTAAAAGAAATTGAAAAGGAAAGGATTTTTTGTTTGTTTGTTGTGTTGTTTGGTAACGACCTTGTTTCAAAGTATATATAAGAGGTTTACTGAATAAACGCATTAGCTTAGTTCGAGATGTCGCTTGACTGACTTATTTCCGTGCCTCATGTACTTTTGTTTGTTTCAAATTTTTTCAAACCCAGTCTTAGGTGTTTTAACAATAAAGCTTGGAGCTTGGGTATTGGGCTAGTTGGTTGTACATTGATAGACGTGCTTGCTGCGAAGTTAAACGCGTGACCAAAAATGCGCGGGAGTGTTGGTCACGCGTTTAACATCGCAGCGCAGCACGTCTATCAGTATTTTAACAGAAGGGTAAGCAGTGGGCAGTCTTTCGAAGGGGTATATAGTCTGCTCCGGTTTCGATGAGCGCCGTCGCGTCGTGGCCGTCGATGGTACCGCCGAGGTTGTTGGACACCGTCGCAGGAGCGTCGTTCTGCTGCATCTCGTCGATAGTGTGAGAGCCCTCAGACATTTTTGTGGGATGTTCGTTTCGGTAGCCTTCGGCAATTCCACCTCCAATAATTTCCGCACTTAGTTTTTCCAGCGGGCAAAAGGGAAAAGGCTTTCTCGAAAGGACCTGCGTAGAGGAAGGCCGGGGGCCGTAAGGATGGTGAGCGAGATCCTCAGAGAGAAACTGGCGCAAAAGACGGCGAACGACGAAGGTACCCTTCAATGGCATGTGGGCGCTCTCCGTAGCGTGGGCTCTGGTCTGTTCGGGTGGAACCTGCGGAGCCCAAGTTGCCGGTAGAGCATCGGCAGAAAATGTGGTCAGCTTCCCCGCATTGGGAGGACAGCGGGCGTCATTCAGCCGCTCTCCGGACGTCCGTCTTCCTTGGTGCCGACTGTTCTTGCCGGACGTACTGGGGTTGTATCCCCCCCAGTACGTTTCCCTCGCTTGCGTCGAGCGTACCTGGGGTACAGGCCTGTCGATCTGAGAAAGCGCCGGGTACTGGCGTGCAACTGGTGGCGGTCGACGGGTGATGGCGGTGTAGGTCAACATCGTTGACGCAGCTTCTGGCTGCATGGCCGTCTGGACATCGCTAGCCTATGATCTCTGCGACGGAAAGTAAGGCCGGGAGCTCAGAAACGGAAAAAAGTTTCGCAGCTTTTTCCGGAACACGTCACGGATGATCTCGCGCAGGTCCGATGAGTTGGAGATCAACGTAGCAGCTTGACGACGTGGATACAGCGATACCGGGTAGTCGCTGGTAGTGCAAGGCTCGTGTCTGGATGGCACGTTTAATGTCTGTGGCCTCCGTCACAGAATTGTTCAAAGGTCGCAGGTGGACTGCGCACAAGAACCTCGAAGATGTTTTCTATGACCCCTCACATGAGGATCCTAAGTTTCTTCGGTTCAGGAGCTTCCGGATTCGCTCGGCTACAGCGTTGAAGCACGTCCTTCACGAAGCTGACGATGCTGTCGTTGGGGCCTTGAATTCTTGCCTGAAGCAGCTCCTGAGCCCACTTCTTGTCGTTACAATAAACACGCTGATGCCTTCCCTGAAGCTTGCAAGACTTAGGTCCGCCTAGCGCTTGCGAAGCAACGCTCGGCGGAGCTCATTCTTGCATGCTTCCCAGGTGACTATCGTCACACCGTAGTTTTCATACCGGGCATGTGGCGTTCTTTCTTGAGATAAGTAGAGCGTTCTGCGGTGTAGTTCTCCATCATCCACCCATTGTAACGGGCAACTTGCTCATGACTGCTGTGCTCTGTCTTCGAAGTCTTCGTCCGCTTCGCCGTGGAAGTGCACCGGCGTGCGAGGTGCAACCGGCAGGAACACGACGTGGGATGCAGAAGCAGGGGTCTCGGTCAGCTGGCGAAAAAACATATCCGGGTTCGGTGATTACTTTCTTGGTTGTGCCACCAATGAACCAAGCTCTGGCGGCTGGTCATGATTACGGTGACTTGCTACAGCTTCGGCTGGCACCACAGATGGAAGTTCTCCGGGGGTCGAAATGGATCTGGTCCGGCAGCTTCTCGTGGGCGTACGAAGGAAGGGCATAAAGGCACCCCGCACGTCCACTAGAATTGTGGATGATGGAAAAGGCTGGACGGGCGTAAACTTAAAATAAAGGCTTTATTGTCGAACTTATGTAGCAAATAATAGAAAAGATGAGCCCCGAGAAAGCAGCATCGAACGTCGACGGCGACAGCAGTGAGGGCGACGATGCGTTGTGCGTGACAGCTGGCTAGCCTGAGTGTTTATGAATCCGGAACACCGCGCTCGGCTCCTTACCTAATACACTCGGTCTCTCGAACATTCGACATTAAAAGTTTGGGAGTGGGCTAAGGCAAGTTTCGCTAGGCAAAGTCATTCTGGCCTCCTGATCTTTTTTACACTCGCAGTAAGAATAAACACGAATCTTCTAGATGTAGGGAGTAGCCCCCCTTCTCGGTCATGCGAGCGGCAATATAAACTGGCCTGCCAGGATTGGTGCTGGGTTTCTTCAAATGAATTTTTACTGGTTAAAATCTGTACTTGTTTTTATCATCAACGGTTTTATTTAGACCATACTTTTTGTCTGTATAACATAATCCACCCAAAATATTGTATTCTAATTACTTCTGGTAGTATTTTGTTATCTTGCAAATATATCTCCCCTAGAGTATTTGCTACTCAATCTTAATATTTAATGTGTCACAATCATGTACTAAGTATCTAAAATACATTTTAACCTTTAAAACATCGGGGAACAATCGTCAGACTTTAGGGAATTCGTCAGGCACTAGGGCAAAGCTCAACCGGTTGCAAACTTGGAGTCAAGCAACCGAAGACAGAACAGGAAACAAAGCGAGAGCAAAACGCTGTCTCAAATGTCAATTCAATTCAATCTTTATTTTCCAGATATACACTGAAGGGACCTCCAGACAAAAAGCTGCTATATAAGCAGCTTGACGGGGTCTGGGGTCCCGTAGTAAATGACAGCAGCAACGTCACAAAAGTATCACAATACAATCTGTAAAGTATGATATAACAAATTAATACAATTTTCACGCCACAACGTCAAACCATCATGCAAATTAAATTTAAAAAACAAAACAATGAAAGACCAAATGGATCGCCCTCAATACACCTGCCTCTATGTTTCCTCTTTTCTTTTTCCAAGTTGTCTTTAAATAGCACGTCACGCTTGGAGCTAAGAAAGTGCTGGTGAAGTCTTCCGAATTTTTCATCCAGAGCCCTCCTTCTGTCTGAGGCTAAAGTGGTTCCGTCACTGGAGAAATGCTTGGTACGGTCAAATAAACCCTTTTCGGGCGCGAGCAGGCTTTCAAGGGAACGCAGGCACACTCACGGCCAAGGAAGCTAGATCCCGCTGGTTTTATTGAGTTTCAGTGACCTATATTGGGCTTCCCAAAACCCTTTTATTCTATGCTCGCAAAAAGAAATGTTTTTTTTTTCATCTCCTTTCGAATGCACACATTGTTTCATCCTCAAAATCCACGAACCCATCTTTCTGCTAGGTCAAATTTGTCACTATTACACAGGTGGATTTAGATTCAGGAAATTTTACCTAAATTCGTCAGGAAATGTTGTGAGCTAGTGCGAAAGGGAATTGATGTTTGAAGCGGTTACGTGGACGCTGTCCACTGTTTTCCTGTTTCCTTCTTGACCTTCCTAATTTTTTTGACAGACTGAAGGTGCGTCCTTTTCGTCATTGACTGATGGTCAATGCTGCAGATGCAAATAATGTTGTACTTAATACATTTATTTTTTGATGGATTGCACACGAATAACAAGATATAAACTGCGAGCGACGTTCGTGCGTCCAAACCGGGCGCTGCTCATGAGGCATCTTCCTTGTTCTTCTCTCTCCTCTCTTGCAGTGGGGTGGACTTGAGTTGTTTAGTCTACCCTTACGGGGGTCTGGCCATCTGACCCGCATCCGGGCACCCCAAAATGGTGCGGGGCACCCCAGATTCGCGCCAGGCTCCTCCGCGGCTCGAAAAACCGGGTTGCGGGAAGACTGTGTCTTCGCTGCAAGTCTTTAGAAAGTATCTGTTCTTGGTTGTTGATCAGCAACAGAGGCTGCTGTCCCCGAATCGATGTTTCTCCAGAGAGTGCATGTTTCTTCCTTCAATCATCAAATATTTTGGCAGTCTGATCAATGCTGGAATATATGTGTCAAGTCCCCCAAAATGTGGAAAGGAATGTTAAAACATAGTTTCGGATTGCGTCATGAGTCGAGCCTGCCTCCAAATTGAAGCACGGTAGGTGCTATTTTTCATAATTCTCCCCTTTGTTCCTAAAAGCGTTCAGACCAAATATGCTGCATATCCCGAATTATTTCAAAGTAAATTTCCATTGCAAATCGAAGGCGCTTCTTGAACGTCTTAAAGGTCCCAGCAGAATGTGATATTCAACGAAGTCATCACTAGTAGAGCACCCCTCGTGACTTATTCTCATATTACCAGCTTGCAACATAGTTGCTAAGTACCTCCAAAAGTAATTCAATTACTTTTTCAAAAATAATTTTTCTCTGCTTAAGATAGTACGTAGTAAAAGTAACTTGAAGACTACCCTAATAACATCTTCAGATACGTATTTAGTATCTTATCTTAAATAATTTTTGCTGCGTGTTTGGCGCAACACCGACGTAGTCACGTGCTAGTCCGGAAGTATTGAACATAACGGTTGTTAAACCTGTGTTTAAGGGTAGTAAACCAACCGTGGTAAAAATTATCGCCCCCTACAGCCTATTCTAGGTCATTTCTTATTAAGGCATCTTTCTTAGTGATGCCAAGTTACCTGGAAAAGGCACCAGATACTACCGGAGTCGCACTATGGAGTTGTTCTGGCATTAGCACATTGTTAGAGGACATCGCGGATATCTTAACCTCCACTTTTAGTCGTAACATGTTTTCCGCGCACTGCTTTTGGTAGTATCAAAAGCCTTCGAAACCGTCAACCACTCTACCATCCTGCGTAATTCTTAAGGTTGGGTTTTGAGGACCATTTTGGCGATATCTTGTCTGATCTGCAATCCAGTTGATCACAGCGAATGCGAATGGTTCAGGAGTTAGTGCCGTTCGGTATCTTAAGGTGCGCGTCCCCGATGCTCCATGCCGTTCGTTTGTTTTTAACGTCTTTGTCAGCGATCTTGTTTCTGTCAACGGGAGCTGTACTAGTTACCAACGTGCGTACGACAAGCTGTTATCACCTTGGCCTGTCTATATTTCGAGTGCCGTAAACATCTTACAAGCAAATGCTAGCAGAGCCCTGGATTGCTACGCCTCCAATCTATTGATAGTAATTGTTGCAAAAACAAGGCTAATATGCTTTGAAATCCAATGAAGCACGGTTTTGTCGCAAGGCGTTTTTTTGCATGGTGTAGTATGGGAATCGTGTTGTTGTATTCCCTCCAATGGGTTGAGATCACCAATACACGGGAATATATTTTGATTCCGACATGTCCTGGAACGAGCACATGGCGTAAGTCTGTCGTGCATTAAGGAAAATATCTAGCATGCTTTATAGTATTAGAGTGTTTGTTACTTTCCAATTTTGGAAAATAATTTTGATTGCCCTGGTATAGAGTGTGCTAAGATAGAGGGTTACGGTTTTCACCCAAAGTTCAGGAAGTTGGCATAGCTAAAATGAATAGTAAATTGAAAGGTATTTTGAAAGGTGTGGCATATAATCATTTTTTAGACATTAGAAACTTGTTTAGTGACCTAGAAATTCCAAATTTGTGTTCTTTACTACGGCAAACGGTCATTCAAAGCTATTTTTGGACGGATAAATTCAAGATTTTACATGAACCGTCTTGCGCGCTCAGGACGCCTACCCAATACCCAAGTCCTCGCTGCTTGACTCGGTGTGGGACGAGATCCCGCGAATAATATGTGCCCGACATTTTCAATCACCGTCCTGAAAATGTTGGTTTTTATTGACCCTAAAAAAAATAAAAACATGGCCCGCTTCTATTACATCAGACTCCCTGTAATTGTTTTCTTGTTTTTAACGCCTGTTTTGAAGAACCCCTGACGTTATTCTTGGGTGTTAGTGTACGTGTATGTGAGTGAGTGTTTGTGCTTTTGGTTAACTTTTGCTGCTAACTGCCGGGTCTTAGTCTCACATGCGGTTTCGAATATGAGTCAGCATCGACGTAGATTGGGACATCATCTGTAAGATTTATTGGGGCATTTCATTGTTCTTGGTCTTGTGCCACCAGAGTGGCGTGCCACTGCCGATGCATCTTTTTTTTTTGTTGAAATAGCGAAATATTTATCAGAACAAACAAAAGCAACAAAATACACACAAACACAGATATGGACGTAGTTCGACGTGAGGGCGTTGGTGAAGTTAAATAAAAACAGAAAAAATAGATATAGGGACGGACAGAACAGCACCTCTCTTCGGTGCTGTTCTGTCCGTTTAAGCGTTCAAAAATGTTCTAGTCTCCTTGATAAATTAGTCGCATCGGTGCTTTTGTCGTTCTTCGCGACCTACGAAGTGTCAATGCCGAAGAAATATTTGGTCGTGTCGATACTCCAGGTGAGGTTTGATGTATTGGATCGTCCTCCGTTGCCTCATCTAGCACTTCCACTTCTGTTTCCACAAGCTCGTGATTTTGCTGAAATTCTTCGGGAGTCTTCCTCAGGTGCCGCCAGGTACAAAGCAGCTTGTTCTTTAAGTGCACTGTAAGGCCGTGGTGCTATGCTTTCCTGAACCTGTGCTGGGTTGACCCCATTTGGTGGGGTTCGTCGTCACACCACATCTCCTCGCTGCAAAGATTGTAGTTCACGGAAGGAGCTTGGTGTTCTGGAGATGCGTTCATACCTCTGAATGGGCGGGCACACTCAAGTCTAGAATTCGGCTTCTCAAACTCCGTCCGATTGGGAGCTCCGAAGGACATCTCCTATCTTCGAGAGGGGCTTTCTGGTAGTTTAGAAGTGCAATTAAAAGGCCTCGATTGAGTTTTTTTTAACAAACTCTTGATGACCTGCACGCCCTTTTCCGGCAAGCCATTTGACCTCGGCAACCATGGCTGGAAATCTCATGTGTAAAGTCATATACTCTGGCAAACGTGCAAAAGTCGTGGGACGTAAATTACGGATTACCGTCTGTACATACTTCAAGCGGAATACCATACCTAGCAAACATACTCGACATCTCTTCGATAACACCTCTACTTAAAGTAGTTAGAAACAACTCAACCTCTGGATAATTTGAGCACTCATCGTACGCGGCGACATAATTTTTACCGGCGTATTCACATAAATCTACGCCCACCCGCACCTAGGTTTGGCGAGGTGTACTCCTATTCAACAGAGATTCAGAGGGTTGCTTCTATGAAAATGGGCGGCACGTTTCGGACTTCCCAATCACCGTTTCAATACAAGCGTTCATGCCAGGCCAATATATTAACAGTCTAGATCGTGCCTTGCACTTATTTTGCCCTAAATGCCCTTCGTGAAGGTGTTGTAGCATCTCTCTTCTTAATGCTTTCTGCATTACAGATCTGGTCCGCGCATTACTATGCCTCGTACAGAAGGCAGTTTAGGTGCAAGAGGAGCAATTCTACCTTCAAGTGCTTCATTTGTCTCGAGTGCTGTTTGAACTTTGAGCGACTCCTCGTCCTGCAAATTTGGTTTGTTTCTTTATTTAGACCAGAAGTCTGAGAGGCTGGAGCAAAAGGCGACCAAAACCCGCCTGACAAATCTCCAGTCCCCGCTACAGCGCTACATCAGGAGAGAAGCAACAGATATAATTACAGACATGCAACGAATAGTGCACTTGTAACATTGGCTTAATGTCGAACTATATAGCCGGACTCCGGCCAAAACGTCGTAGAATAAACCGTCCGTTGTTGCTGCTTTTCACCAAGGTTTTTTTTCTTCCCAGTTATATTTATATATATAGGAACAGCAACTGGGATGAAAAGAAGGCACTCGAGATAAATATAATCGAAAAATATTTGCCCTTGAGGAGATGGTTGTCCAAATCAAGGAGAGGGTCGGCAAAAAAGTTGTGTCTGCAGATTAGTTTCAAGTCTGGTAGGCTCTTCGTCAGCCCGAAAAAGAACAGTTCGTTTTCCTGTTGTTCCTCCTTCATTTGGACGACCATCTCCTTAAGGGCAAATATTTTTTGTAACATAATTCTCTTGAGTGCCTTTTTCCTATCTCAGGTGCTATTCCTTTGATGATGGCCTAGGGACGTGCCCCTGCCCTCGTAGGCCTGGAGACGATTGCCAGTCGTGGGAACCTGCATTATTAACAAACGCTTTGCATTGGGCCTCTAATTGGCTTCACATGACACCAGGTATAGTTGGCTCTTCTCCAACCACATGTCTCAAAAACTGGTTTTGTCATAATACGTGAGAAAACATGATTGCACTTTGAAACAAGGACATAGGAAGAAGAGACACCACTTAGCGCGAACTTCCAGCTGATTTAATTCAAGAGCCTCAGCGTAGAAACACACAGCGTCACCGCACCACATCTCAACCAATCCGTGGCCCCGCCACGGACCGCAAGTACGCTAACTCTTTTTCCGCCAAGTCGATTGAAGCTACTACTGACACAACACGTGCCGGAATTATTTATGGCGTCCGCCTCCATTATCTCTCTAGCAGTCTTATTTTTGTGCCTAGTGAGAACAGTAGAAGAAGCAAATAATGGTTTGCACCCGCAGCCATGACAGTGACACGACAGATGGCAGTCCCGAATTAATTAAAAGAGGAATAGTTAATTTGTGTTTTACGAACGCCCTCAAAAGGTCTTGCCACCATGCAATGTCCTTGAGTCTGATTGAGCAATACGAACGCTTGCAGTGTGCCGGGTTTCCAAAGGCTGTGATTGCATCTGTAGCAGGAGGCGTCCTTAAGAAAATAAGAAAGAACGTTAGCCCGCGCCCGGAGGCAGGTCAAGCGAGACAGAAAGTTGCGGTTGTTCCTTACATGCACAGAACAGCACACAGTCTCAGAAAAATAGAAAAACGTGTAAACGTAAAAGTTGTTTACTCTGCACTCGAAAAGCTCGCACAAATGTGCAAGCTGACAGATTCATTCCGCAAGGTACCGACGGGCTGCCCAATCAAGCACAGGAGTCCGTTTGTCTCGTGCACGGAAGGGGTGGACGGAAGATTCTACTTTCATGTGGCAAGATATATGTCGGCCAGACAGGCAGGTGTTTAAATGTACGGCTAAGAGAACACTACCAGAAAGTGAACGGGGTTCGGGATGGCCCTCTGTCGTGTCACTGTCATGACTGCCGGTGCAAACCCATTATTTGCTTCTTCTACTGTTCTCGCTAGGCACAAAGATAAGACTGCTAGAGAGATAATGGAGGCGGACGCCATAAATAATTCCGGCACGTGTTGTGTCAGTGTAGCTTCAATCGACTTGGCGGAAAAAGAGTTAGCGTACTTGCGGTCCGTGGCGGGGCCACGGATTGGTTGAGATGTTGTGCGGTGACGCAGTGTGTTTCTACGCTGAGGCTCTTGAATTCAATCAGTTGAAAGGTAGCGCTCAGTGGTGTCTGTTCTTCCTATGTCCTTGTTTGAAAGCGCAATCATGTTTTCTCACGTACAATACCAACTCGCCCAACAATCAACACTTGTGATAATAATGGCGTTGATAATATTATATTTAATTATTTCTATACTATTTAACTGCGTTTCTATCGGGATATATTAAACATTTAAGTGAGAATTCAGTTTAGTAGATACCCGCTAAACGGTAAGCCTTTTACTAAATTACAAATAGCGCTAAGACGAGGGCAAACGAAGAAGTGGACAGGGCAGACGCTAACTCACAACTGACGGTTTTATATACAAAGATAAAGAAGAAGGTAAAGGAAGGGGTGGTGCTAACTGACAGCTGACAACCGTCAGTTGTGAGTTAGCGCCTGTCCTGTCCACTTCTTCGTCTGTCCTCGTCTTAGAGCTATTTGCAATTTTGTATGTATAACTAACTAGCCCGCGAGAATATTTTGATTGGTAAGCCTTTTCCTAATATTTATTTATTTTATTATTAAATACCTTACACACCCTCAAGCGCATTACGTCATGGGGAGGGGAGGGGTTGCAAAGCAGAATAAATAAAAAATACAGAGCACAAAAACAACATACTCAACTACACTTCAGTGGACATGCATCAAGGGTCCCAAAAAGTAGTTAAATCTTGGCAAAAATGAACTTGATTACGTTGACAAACAATGTTATCGGGCAAGTCGTTCCAGTCAGCAATGGCGGATGGCAAAATCAAGCAGAAAAACAAGAATGACTTACAAGAGAAAAGTTTAATCTTACATGAGTTATCAATGCGGGCTGAACCATATAACGTTTGAAAGAGATGTGATGGCGAGTAGTAAATTTCATGCAGAAGACATAGCTTTGATACCCTACGGCGCATCTCCAGTGAATGAAGGTCAGCACGGGTTTTAAGGTTAGTTACACTGGTGTGACGTGAGTAATGAGAAAAAATGGAACGAACGGCTCGGTTTTGAAGTGCTTCCAGTGAGTCAGACAAGTAATGGTAATGAGAGTTACAAATGCTACAAGCACATTTCAGGCTCGGTAGAGCAAGCGTGACGTATGTTAGTCGTTTAAGAGAAGATAGGGCAGAATTAAGGTTTCGTTTTGAATAACCGAGACTACGGTTAGCTCTTGAAATAATGTAAATAATATGCACGGTATATGATAGATCGGAGGTTATGTGAACTCCTAGGTATTTGTAAGATTGGACTAATTTCAATGGTGTATTTTGAATGTGATATTGACTAGGGTACAAACAAGAATTATTAGGGCGAGTGAAACAAACGTGTTTGCATTTAGAAGGGTTTAAAATCATGAGCCAGTTAGTGCACCATGAGCTGATATTTAGTAAATCTTGCTAAAGGGCAGTAGAATCTGATAGGCTACTGATCCACACAAATAGCGCGACAGGGAACGAACACAGGAAAGAAAGAGAAGACAGGACAGAGCGCTAACTTACAACTGACGTTTTATGAGAGGAAAGAGGAAGACAAAGATACAATTAGGACTAAAATCACGAAAACAGGAAAAGAAAGAGGAACAGTAAGAATACTGAGAGAGAAAGTATTTACAATAATCTACAAAATTATTTAAAAGTATTAAGTGACAAGCTGGTGGAAAAAAATATAAATTAAGGCTGAGGAAAGGAAAGAGAAGAAGATGAAGAAGACAAAATCAGAAAAAAAACTACTACATATTGAAAGAAAAGAATAGAAGGGAAGGAGCAGAAAGATTAAAACAAAAAGAGCAGATCTGAAGCGTTTCGCACAAAGGCAAAAAAGAAAAAAAAAGAAAAAAGAAAGAAGAAGAAAGAAGGAAAGAGAAAAAAGGAAAAATGCTTATACAAAATGCGCTATTTGTGTGTATCATGTTTAACCAACTAGGCCATCAAATTATTTTGCTACCGATCGGACGATAAATAACGCAATCATCGGCGAAAAGACGTATTTGTGAGGTCACTGAGTAATGTAAATCGTTTATATAAATAGCAAAAAAGAAGCGGGTCCAGCAGACTACTCTGAGGAATACCGGAGGTGACGGGAACTGGATTTGAACGATGGTTGTTAGTGATAATGTATAGGGTCCTGTTATGTAAAAAGTCTTTAATCCATTTTAATACAGGCGGGTCAATATTTAGTGCAGATAATTTAGAGAGCAAACGTTGATGAGGAACGCGATCGAATGCCTTAAAAAAGTAAAACAAAATAGCATCAGTCGCCTGATTGCTGTCCAAATTAGTGTGAATATGATGTCAAAGACCAGCTAGCTGTGTCTCACAATACAGTACTTTTCTAAAACCATGTTAATGAGGTGAAAATAAATAATTGTTCTCAAGAAAAGTAACAAGGTTAGAATAGATTATGTGTTTAAGTAATTTATACGACACACTGGTTATAGATTTTGGCCTGTAGTCGTTAACGGATGATTTATCACCACTCTTGAAGACAGGAACGACCCGTCCGATTTTCCAATCATTGGGCAGCCTACCCTCTAGTAATGACTGGGAAAATATTTCGGATAGTAAGACACGGCTAAAGTCCTCAGTACACATCCATAATTTCGAGCTAATGCCTTCTTCACCAGTGGATGTAGAAAGTATAGAGCTGTCAATAAGGTTAAGAACACCGTCCGGTGTAATGTTTACGTTAGGCATGTTATTGTTTAAATACGTAGGAATGGGAGGCTGTGCCCCCAGTAGCTCCTGAGTAAACAAGGCACCAAAAGTCGTATTCAACGGCGAAGCACACCCTTCCTCAGATACAATATTCCCGTTTCAGTTAAGTGAAGTGCGGCATTGGCTTTTGGATTAACCACATTCCAAAATGCTCTTGGCTTATTCAAAAGAAGTTACGGCAAACTCTTGATTTTCTGGGAGCTTCCCGCCTCTTCCCCTTGTACAAACGACGGCACTCCTTATAACTCGCCCAGTCAGAATCGGAGCGGCTTCGCTTGGCTTTCCTGAAGCGACTCTTTTTTAGAGCGCAGCTCTTAGGTGCCCGTTTCCGGCTTGAGTGGCGTCGGCGTCACCGTCGGCGTAACCGCGCGGTGCATGATGGGTAAATTTCCCCGCTAAATTTAGCGGAAAAGTTTGCCCGCAAAATTTAGCGGAAAACGTTTCCCGCTAAATGATCGGAAAATTGACCGACAAATCTTGCGGAAAATTTACCCCGCTAAATCTAGCGGAAACTTTTCCCGCTAAATCTAGCGGAAAATTTTTCCCCGCTAAATTTAGCGGAAAAGTTTCCGCTAAATTTAGCGGGGAAAATTTTCCGCTAAATTTAGCGGGGAAATTTACCCATCATGCACCGCGCGGTTACGCCGCCAACGACGGCGACGGCGACGCCGACGCCGCTCAAGCCGGAAACGGGCGCCTAATAGCTGCGCTCTAAAATGGGTTTTTCAGAGATACGTGAAGGTGCTACGCATAGTTAATCAATCTCAGGCACAACAGTCCTGCTCACAGGATCGTAAACGAAAGCGTTGTTAACAGTGGAAAGATTATTATAAAAAATCTTAAATCTTTCACTTTGAGCTTTTGCAAAAGTAGCAACATTCGTCGCGCTTCACGCACTGCTGGGGAAAAATCTTCATTTATGGTGTATCCCGTACCTTTTGACTTGCGGGCATCGTTAAGGATCAAATCCTTGTGTTTAGTAGGCAACATTTTTACTATTACTGGGCGGTTTTTGCTCGGACCAAAACGACCCAATCTGTGAGCACGTTCAATCCAGCTTAGATCTAAAATAAGATCAAGCTTCTCTCAACACATTTTTAGGCCCACTTGTTCGGCGATCATCCACGTTTCACCATCTGTATCAGGTAAGCCATGAATAATCAAGTTGTTACGCCTTTGTCTATTTTCGGCATCTTCGCAACGAGCCTCAAGAACAGAAAGGCGCCCCGTCACACCAGATAACACAGTCCCAAATGTCACAATCTCTCCACACAAATCTTTTAGTGTTGATGCGCTAGCGGACGCTTGCGTTTCAATAGGGAGTTTTCGTAGACCGCGCCCTCCCCTCCGCTAAGCCCTCCGCAATGAAGAAGCCGCTACCGCGCCTGCGCGCCGATGGCCTTGACTGTAGAAACCCGGATCTCGTAGCGGGTTGCGGAGAGCGTTGCGGGACAGCGGAAACGATCTACGAAAACTCCCTAATAACTGTAACTCTAGCGGACAGCTCGGTAACCGATTTATTTGTACGTTGCAGATCTTTTTTGAGCGTGTTTAATTCTTCAAGTACGTTGCTTTGCCCGATTTGCAGCTGCTGGGCAATAGCTAAAACGGAAGCCAACTGTTCCCCAGTTGGCTTCCGTTTTCTGTTAGTCATTGGAACCGGACTGCACTCAATATCACCGCATACCGAGAAGCAGGAGGCGCGTATACAGGGAAAAAACGGCACCATGACAGAACAGCACACGACAAAACAGCACGCGACAAAACAGCACGGTCAAAACAGCACGCGTCAAAACAGCACAGCGTCAAAACAGCACGACGACAAAACAGCACGCGTCAAAACAGCACGCGACAAAACAGCACAGCGTCAAAACGGCAAAGCGACAGAAGAGCACGTGCCAAAACAGCACGGCGTCAAAACAGCACAGCGTCAGAACAGCACAGCGTCAAAACAGGACATTGACAATATAGCTAGGGTTTGGCGTTTTCGGTTTTTATTATTTTGAAACTCGGCGTACATTTTTCGGTTTTTATTCCAAGCAGAAGTTTTCGGTTTATTGCTGAGAATATTTGTAGACGCATAAACTTTTCAGTTCTTTTCGGTTTATTGACGAAAACCAGTATACTGACGAAAATGCAATATTTAAAGGCGTTTGTTTAAAATAAATAGTGAGTAAACCAGGTAGTGGATTTCTTATTTGTTGCTGTCTGTGGCAGCCGACGCGACCTGTTCTGCAAGACGCACTGGGGCCCTATCGTGATCTGACATTATCATCGTGGGCTCGATTTGTACGCAGGACGAACATGAGCTTTACTTAGCCACTTCGGTCGGAGAGGCAAATATCAAAATCCAAAAATTTGCAAGCATTGTACTCAGTGCGTCTTTCCCCCATTTTCACGACTGCGAGAGGTGGTTAATTCGCGCAGACCAAGAAACGACAATAATGCAATCGTATTTATGCCCTCCTCTAGTAGACGGAAGCTAGGGGTGTTAAAAAATGTGCGGCATTAACGGATGCTCTTTAATTTCATTGTACAGTTCACGATTAAACTCTCTTCTTTGAACAAAGAATTCGGCACACAAATCCCTATCAGGTGGAAAACCCAGATTTGGTCCTGAAGACACATTGCGTCGGTTCAACTTTTGTTGAAAGTTGAACCGATCTCGGAGACAAGCTGAAAACTGCGAAAGGAAGTGGTCATACGGTCAGTAATGAGGCACATTCTCCCACCCACCCCTCCAGACGCCCTCGAAAATACTGACCTTTTTCAGTTAAAACCGAATTTGTAAAAAAGATTTCGTCGTACTTTTACCGGTTTTATCGGTTTAAGCCGCAAACGCTGAACCCTAAATAGAACGTATGGAGTTAAAAAATGCATGTCTCAAAGTAGGCACTGTAAAGGAATGGAGGGTCTAGGCCAATTCCTCGAAGGTCAACTCGTCGACGGCCAATATGTCGAATCCGTTCTCTTGGGAGCAAGTTGGGAGTGGGGAGTATACTCGATGCGCACATGAAGGCTCCGTGGGCAGTACCGAAGCCCCCGCTGGTGCGTATTATGGCTATTTCTCGAGCAGTTCTGCTAATATTGACGCGCAAGTTTGCTGGTGATGTCGTCTACAATAAATGAATCAATCGCACGGCAATGTGCTGTTGTTAGTTGTTAAAAGAAAAAAGAAGTGTGTGCGGCAACGGTGTGCTTAGCCCATGCTGTACGGCAACAGCATTGAGGCTGTGGCATGTTTCTGCTTCACCGGTTTCCACTCGATCGAGGCCTTCGTCGGCAATAATCTGTGAATTTAACTCAAAACAACTTCTCGCCTGCAAGCTGCAGCCGCGTGTTTCCGGGACATTTTATTCACGGCGAATGAACCCCGCAGAATCGGTGCCCATGGTACACCTTGAATTCGCTCGACATTAAAGTTGCCTTATCTTCCCGGTTCTATCAATGCATCTGTAATCGGCGCATCTCCCGCTTTTTTGGCGGGGACGTTTTACGCTTAGGTGGTAATTACGAAACGACGAGTACCCTCACCGGACTGCCGCAAACCAGACGGTTCATAACTTGAACTTATGGATTTCTTTTTCCCAATAACTTTTCCTCTTTCGCTAAGTCTAAAAAAAAAAAAAAAAGACCAGACAACGCGGCCAACATTGACGCGAAGATATCACCTCTAACTACCCAATCTCTTCAGAGATCAGCGCAGTTAAGTAGTAGTAACTACTGCTAACTTCGTTTGTTTTTAGCAATCACACAGCAGCACCAGTCGGGACACTGACTTAGCAATGAAATAGGCAATAAATTCCTTTATAACCTAGCGACAATAAATGAAAGGGTTAAGGAGGTTCGAAAATATTCGCGCAGAGAGAGGTGAAGAGCGCGCTCGAAGTTGCTACATGCGTGCTGTTTTGTCGCTGTGCTGTTTTGACGCCGTGCTGTTTTGGCACGTGCTCTTCTGTCGCTTTGCCGTTTTGACGCTGTGCTGTTTTGTCGCGTGCTATTTTGACGCCTGCTGTTTTGTCGCCGTGCTGTTTTGACGCTGTGCTGTTTTGACGCGTGCTGTTTTGACCGTGCTGTTTTGTCGCGTGCTGTTTTTTCATGTGCTATTCTGTCGCGTTCCCGGAAAAACATAGGTATGCAGCCTATGGCACAAAAAACGCGCAAATGGGTCGGGCACGACACCGTAATCAAGAACAGGTCATCACTTTTGAAACATGTACGTGAACGTAAACCAACCTGTATCAGGGGTACACGTATGAACAACATTCCAGACCCGGTGTCGTGCCCCAAGTGGCGTAGAAAAGACAGCTGTTTAAATAGTCCCGAGTGCGTCACTTGACTGCGATGTAGCCAGACGAGCCACGCTGAAGGGTCCGAAGTTGACGGTGCAGAAATATTCGCGCCCAGCGTAATCACATTCGGCAGCAGGGAGAAGGCGGGAAACGAATCCAGGCGCCCTTGTTCCACCGTAGACGTTGAACGCGGCAGGCGCAGGTCCACGCGCAGTAGGGACATCAAAAGGCCCTGCAACACCTGTATCAGAGGTACACGTACGAACATCATTCCAGACGCGGTGTCGTGCCCCCTCCTTCTTCTTCATTGCGGCCGTTTTTTCTTTAATTGAAAGAAAAGAAAAACGAAGTGTTCGTTCTCGGACCGACGAAGAGCCTACCAGGCTTGAAACGTATCTGCAGACACAATTTTTTGGCGACCTTCTCCTTGATTTGGACGACCATCTCCTTAAGGACAAATATGTTTTGGAATATATTTCTCTCGAGTGCCTTCTTATCCCAGGTGCTGTTCCTATAAATAAATATATATACGTACATATATGAACATAAAGTAGGATGATTTATGAGCAATAAATCACTAAAATCAAAGACAAAACAAAAAAGAAAAAGAAAGGAATAATGACGATGGGGGACGTAATATTGTGAGGACCTAATATGCAAAACTTTATTTTGTTTTTGAAATCTCGAGGCGATCCACAGTTAGTAATAATGTCTACCGTTCCTGCGGACTTTTTTTTAATTCAGGAATTATGAAACTCAAAGTTGAAACGGTTGTGCGAATGTTTTCTTGAACATATTTTTTATGACGTAAGTTAAATGTTGTGGTTTTCTGCGGGCAATTTTCTAGAAATAGAGCCTCGATGTATTTAAATTTTGTGTACAACTTCTAGAACCACTTTTAAGTAATAATGTTGTTGGATGGAAAGAATCTTGTGTTTCAGAAAAGAAGGTGCAGTATGGGAGGAACTATCTAGATTACCTATCCGTCGGATAGCTGTCTCTGTGGGACTACTAACTTGTCAAGGTTAGTTGCTGTTGTTGTTCCCCAAATTAATAAAGGGTAGTTAAAATGGGAGTGTAACAAAGCATAATGTAACTGACGTTTTAACCAACAAAGCAGGAGTAGCCTAACTCTACGCAAAATGCCCATAAATTGGGAAATCTTTGGACGAAGGTGTTACACATGTCGAGACCAAGTTGAAATCTCATAGAACCAAATACCAAGAAACGCATGCAACCTAGCGTTCTCCATAACGTTCACGCGACCTAGGGTTCTCGTTCAAACTTTACGTTTATTTTATAGTTAACAGGTTTATTTTCAGGCTTAAAAATATTATATTTTGTCTTGCCAGTGTTCAACGGAAGTATGGCGCGAATGTAGATTTTTCTGATTCAAACCTAATGAAGCTAGGAACTATGTCAGGTGAGTGGTTAAAAAATTTATCACTATGGTTACAACCATAGTGATACATTTTTAACCACTCACCTGACATAGTTCTAGCTTCATTAGGTTTGAATCAGAAAAAAACATTCGTGCCATCTGTGTACAAAATAATATCTGGTGTATGTGGCGGAAGCTACCCTTAACACCATCGTATCGCTTAAAATACTTGTTAATACGCAATTAGCATGAATGGCCACGTCTTCGACATTTTCGCTTGTACCAGCGTCAGTTGGTATTGGCATGCGGTACAGTGTGTCAGCTAGCAGTAGTTGGTTTATGGGAACGAACTCTAGATAGTTAAGAAATTGTAGGAGCCGTATAAAAATTATCTGAAGCCGTCGAGGCATGTCTCCAACATTTGTCTGCGCTACTGCCAACAAAGGGCGGTGATCAGTTCCGATAGTTATGCAGACAACAGACAAACTCCGGGAAACGGTCACAGCCAAACGTTTTTCCGGGGGCTTCTTATTCAATTTTAACATATCTAGTTTCGCATTCGTAAAGTACTCATGAGGCATAAGCGAGGGGTAGCCAGTATTTCTCGTAAAGCTGAAAAGTGCCGTCCATAAAGCAAAAGCTGATGCCTGCGTTGAAAATGTTTACTGTTTTCTTGGATAGAAAATGGCCAGTATCAGAGCGCTAGTTAGCAAGTTACACAGGCTTTTTCCATTCATTATGATGCAAGCTTCTCCAATTGAAAACACTTTCCTTTTTTGTGAATTCACGTGAGAGACAGGTTTTCTCGTTCATGCAGGGCAAGAACTTTCCGATATAAGTAACCACGCCCAACAAGCGTTGGATGTCTTTATATACGTAAAGCTTGGGATGTCTTTTACGCGCATAATAAAAGTTGCATGTGGCTTTATGTCATTCTTGTTGATCAAGCCTCGCAAAAAAATATTTTGTTCAACCCGAAACGAGCACTTTTGTATGTTTAGAGTTAGTCCTGCAGCTTTCGCAGCGTGCGAGACAACTCTTGTATTATATTGTATCGTTTTCAGCGCGTGAACTTCCCCAGACTAGTACATCCTCGATGTGGACACGGACGCACTGCAGACCGTCAAATCCTTGACTCATTGTTTTTTTTTTTAAACACCTCTGGTACTTACGCAATACCTAACTTTTGCCCTAAAATTTGTATCACTCAAAACGGCGTACCAAACGTGCAGATCCGGGAGGTTGCCTTATCGAGTGGAATCTGGTGATAAATAGCATCTGCATCTAATTTACATGAAAGATCGCGCTCCCGCCGACTCATCCTCAATGTCCTCCCAACGTGAAAGCTCATAGCGTTCTTGTTTTAGATTTTGATTTACTTGAAGCTGATCCATAGATATCTTTAAGCGGCAATCTTTTTTACGAACAAGGACCATTAAACTCACCCAATTGGAAGGTTCGTCATTCTTGGTGATTATTCTCGCAGTTTCCTTTAGTTCTAGTTTGTGCTTGAGCGGCTCTTGCAGCGAGTGTGGCACGCGTCTTGCTGGCTGGATTACTCGCCTTGCACAGTATTTGAGAGTCATGCTGTAAGCTTGCTGCGAACGTCAAAGTCCTTGAAACAAATTAGCGAACTCCTTCAAAACTCGTCGTCTCAGTGCCTCTGACTTGCACAGTTCGTTTACTCGTGACACTACCCGGAAGGCTTCGCATGCATGAATGCCTTGCAGAGGTTTCCCTTTGTTTTACAACGAAAAAGAAACGAATTATTGGTTACCTTGCATTCGCGCAGCAGAGACAATATGCCCAACTTTTCAGTGGCACTTCCCCCATAATTCGTCAGCTGCATGTTAGATGGGCATAACGCTTTTATTTGGCCGGTCTTCAAATATAGTGAATATGGAAGCAGGTTGGCTTGAGCTCCAGTATCGACTTTGAGTTGGACAGGGTGTCCTCCCAGCCTTCCCGTTGCTAACCAGTCATTCCGGCCTGACACATCTTCTACGCTGATCTCCAGGATCTGGAAGTCATGATCTCGCGCTTTGTCCTCTTGCAGGTTTTGGCCCTTCACCTTTTTGACTTTGTTTCTTTTGCCAACAGAAGGCGGCAACACATTTTTTTACAGATTCCGCATATTTTGTCCTATGCTGGACATTTTCTGGTCACGTGGGTGCTATTGCAGAAACTGCATCGACGAATTCGTCTGCGATTCTCATCGTGGAATTGCTTCTTCTATGTTCCTAGAGAACAGCGCTTACCTGGATCTGAGGTTTTTCCCAAGCGCTGTTTTGCTTGGCCCCAAGTTCTGCCGCCTTGCAGAAGTTGATGGCTTTATCCTAGGTGAACCTGTGTCTGTAGTTAATTTGTGCTCGTGCAACAAACATTAATATTATAATTATTATTATTTTACTGGTAATGTTTATAACTGGTATGTTTCAGGAATCCCCTAAAGAAGGTGGACGTTAACTTGCCAGTTATATTACACAAACGGAGCTGCGTGAATTGTGTTTGTTCCCCGCTTTATAGTGTTAAAACGGTAAAGTATTTGGGAGTGTTTTTTTATTCGGATATGATATGAAATACACATTTATCGCATCTTTCTGGTTAGCTGCGAAGCGTTAGCTGCTTACTTTATTATAGCAAAGTGTTTATGTCGTTTTCTGCAAGGAAGTCTGTTGCACATGCCCTTGGGTACAGTTAATTGAGGTATGGAATTACAATGTTTGGTAATTGAGCGTAACTGTGGCAAACAAAAATTGATCGTATATTGAAGGGATTGTTAGGAGTGTGGAGTATAACTTTGACTTTTCAACTAATATGAATATCTTCGGGTCTTTGCGAGTAGCCAATTTCTCTTCTTAGTTCGTGGAAACAGTGGTGTTACGCCACTTTTGGAATAACGATTTTAAACACCCCTTCGGTCCTAACAAGTATCTCCGTCACACGCCCCGTTTTGTCATTTCCCGTTCTGTGACTCGTTACGGTAGAAGGATTCGCTCTGATCATGTACCATCTATCTTCAATAAATTGCCCGATTGTGTCTTTGAGTGTACTGGAAAAAGAAAATTGAAAAAAATGTTGATGAATTCAAGACTAGCAATTCGCGTTCACTCTGTACTGTTTCGTTTTACAAAGTGTCCTTTGTTTTGCTTCTTCTATTTTTTGAGAGCTTTCGCTGTCCGACTTGCCGGGTCTTGTCGGGTTTGTCCAAGCCTCCCTTGGCTTAGACAAACCCGTATTTGTACAGTGTTATTGAATATATCTGGAATAAAATTATTATTATTGTTATTATTATTATTATTATTATTACTACTATTATTATTATTATTATTTATTAATATTATTTTTAATTTTATGTCCCGGTTGATGCCTCGCACCAAGGTTCAGCAGGCCTGCCAGATGCTGCTCACACTGGGGATGCAAGGCTGCCACTTGGCGTAAAAGCGATACCAAAATAAATGTAAAATAAGGGAGAGGCATCCATCGAAACAAAGAGATCCAGGGCGATCCTCCGCATTAAACGAAGTTTTACCGTAACGAGACCGCGGCGCGACTTCACAGTCGGGTCACGAACGTGGAGAGCGAGCTCCTGCTTCTTGGTTGCCAGACAGTTTTCTCTTTCCTCCCTTCTGTTTTGTTTCCTCTCAACTGTGCGACTATGTTCAGCGCTCCACAGCGTTCACCCCCAAGCTGATTGTGAGGTGGAAGCTACGCGTCCGCTGAACCGATCAGCCGCCTCCCTCTCACACCTGACACCCCCCCCCCCTTCTTTTTCCCGCGTGGGCATGGAGTGGGAGCGTGATCACGTGTCAAAAGATGGAGGTGGGACTGGTTCAAAAGTGCATGTAGCTTTCACGGCCGCACCGCCAGCTTAGCGCTGAACGGAATCCCAGGGACGAAGGGTGCCCCGGTTTTCCGGTCACGTCCCTCGTGAAAAAATGGGTGAGGAGGAGCAAGAAAAATTGGAAAGGGAAGAGAGCAGGCGAGCTGCCGTCGGAAACCATGGCTGCCGAGGGGAGTTGGGAATCCGACCTGTGTAATCCCCTTTCGTTGAGATAAAATAAATAAAAAAACAGTAAATAAAAAAAAGTCGAGGTTCGGGAAGACGCAGCTTCTGGACGTACTGCGCGCATTTTGTCTTGTTACGTTAGGAAGGGAAGATCGAATTGAGTGTGGTATAACTTTGAAGAAAACGCAAAGGACTCCTCAGCTCCAAGCTTCACACCATTGTGGGATCAGAGATCGGCCCACCACTGGCAAAAATCGGCTCTAATATTGGCCTTACATTCGTTTCCTCGAAAGCGCTAACCGATCCAATGTTGGGCTATTCACTAATTCCAATGTTGGACCACGATTCCACCAATATTTCGACCAACATTAGACCCGCAGTCATGCTCTCGTTGACCGCCTTTTAACCGTCATTTAAGCCAACGTTGGACCACACTTTAACTATTATCTAAGCCATCATTGGACCACTGTTGGTGATGGGTCTTACAACCGATATTGGCATCCAATGTTGATGATTGGCTTATCTAATATTGACTTGGAACCTTATGCTGTGGCTATTTTAATTTCGGTATCTAATTTTAACTTCGGGCTGTGCTACTTTCGGCAGCCGTTTTAGCGGAATTTTAGCGTGCTGAACACTATAAATACATCTGAAAAGAAAGCTGCAGTGGACACGTCACTTTTACTGTGGAAAATCTTCAGTCCATATTACACGTAGGTAAATATAGAAGTAAACAACACAAATTGTACCGTCCAAACATTTCATTCAAACAAAGAAAAAAAAGTTCCAGGATTTATCACGGCTAGCTGTGACCCGGTCAGGAACTTGATGGGATCATATGCATGGCAGTGCAAACAGGGTTTTGAAAAAGGCAGAAGTGGGGACTTGGATTCAGGTGAAGGGTTTTCTAGGCCTAGTCTCTATCAGTTCTTACTAGAGCAACTCATACACACTGTAATTTGAAATATTCCTTTACTTTTTATCTTCAGTCAATGGCAGTTCTCTTTTACAATTGTCAATGATCAATACCAAAATAAAATATAGCTTCGTTATTCGTCTCCATTTAATTAAATAACAGATTAATCGGTTCAGTTCCTTCCCAAGTATAAAAACTTAAAAAGGCCTACCGATTTGTTTAGATTTACCTTTTCATTATGGCGCTCTACCAATAAAAGAACTCAGAGAACTTTCTTTTCCAACTAATTTTTTTCCTTTATTTTGTATGTAATAAACTTCAATATTCTAGGAAACAACAGCACTGCCTTCTAAAATAAATAGATGCGCATGTAAGACGCCTTGGCCGGCTTGCTAGAATCAGCATCTTAGCTGAGTGTGTGAGGGGGATCGGTGGCCGAGTGGGCTAAAGTAGAGTCACTAAATAAAGCTACGCTTTCAGAGTACCAGAAACTCCCAAACTGCGCGTCTGAAGCGCGTCAGGCGCCGCCATCTTGGGTCCACGCGCAGATGGAGGAGTGACTCTAGCCGAGCCAAGCCGAGCTGTAGCCGCCGCCTGCGCCAGCTGCCGCAGCTGTAGCTGTAGCAGCGAATCAAGGTCGTGTTGTTCGTATCTCGACGTAACACGGAAAGTACGCGTGCTGAGCGACGAACTTAAGCGTCCGCGCGGAGTAAACAGTAAACACCAGCAGGCAGAGGACCGCCGGACCCAAGATGGTGGCTTTGAGAAAACGCGATGATAATGATAGCGACTCACGTGACTGCCGCTGTCCAATGACGCCGCAGCGAACCAGAATATTGTTGGATAGAGCGACTGTATTGTCGGCAAAATGCCAAAGAAAAGGAATGCGCTACTCTGAAAGCGTAGCTTATAGACCATTTGCTGTCTTACCCAAGCATCAGCGAGAATGCAGGGATTGGTGTTCCACGCGCCGCACGTGCTGGCCTCAGCACTGGAGTAAATTTTCTAAAGCAAAAACCTAAAACAAATAGGCATCTTGCGCGCGTTCGTCAATGGTTTCTTTTGGTTATTTACTTCGAATCTTTTTTATACAGGAAAGGCGTGCGCGTGTGGCGCGTGGAACACCAATCCTGCATTCTCCCTGATGCTTGGGTAAGACAGCAAATGGTCTATTTAGTGGCTCTAGGCTAAAGCGCACACCCAGCTCGACGAGCGTGGAGCGAAAGCTCGCGCTGCAGAACCCAGGGATCCTGGGATCGAGCCCCACCCTGCCCGTTTCGATCTGGATGAGCATCGTACCGGCGTGCGGTCGTGTATCACTACTGCGTGGTGCACGTTAAAGACCCCAGGCTAGCGGTTGTACTGCACTGGCTAAATTGCTCATCTACAGCGAGTGACTCGTCGCAACTTTAAATGGCTGACCAACTACACGCTGTATAAATATCCCCACAACCCAATGTTTTTTGAGTGTGTGAAAAATAAAGCACTGCAGAAGCCAGCGCACGAGCGGAGTGTCTCGTGAAGCCGAGTCTCAAGCGCTCGCGCGCCTCAGGCTTGGCACGCTTACTCACAGTCTAAGCTAAGACGCTGATTCTAGCAAGCCGGCACTGGGCCAGCTTGCTCGAACAGTGTCTCGGCTGAGACTGGGTGAAAGAAAGCAATGCAAAGGCTAGGACGCGCGGGCGTTTTGAGACGCGGTTTGAGTCCCGCTCAGCTCATGCACTTGCTTCGGCTGTGCTTTTGTACCGCAGTCTCTACTGAGACGCTGTTTCTTGTGAGCCGACCCAGGCGTTTACTGTTGTCCCTTTCTTGAATTCTTCTGTCTGCCTCTGCTCACATTTTCTCTCCCGGTGTCCAAGCACCAATGTAGTAGAGATTGCTTCGACATGGTAACTCCATACTCCGTTTCATATTTAATGTACAACGCTGTCAAAGCCGCTGGCGCAGAGCATGGGGCTTGAATTCCCCGACAGATTTGCACACGTCCTCGCGCAAATGAAACCATAAATGAAGCTACGCGCTCGAGCCAGTAGCTTTGACAGCGCGTGCATACTAAGTATGAAACGAAGTATAGAGCAAAGGGACAAAAACGGGCGGAGAGACACGATGCTTCGACCTCCGCTTGGAGCCTAATGTAAAAGCTATAAATCGATGATAATAAATCATATGTCCCCCAAAAAATCAAATTGTTTTGTGTATGCTTATACAGCCGAAAGATAGTTTGCCTCAGTGGGCGTCTGGTGTCTCGGCTATAGATAAGCAATTTAGCCAGTGCGGTAGGAACGCTAGCCTGGGGTATTTCACCTGCACCACGCAGTTGTGAAACCCGACCGCACGCCACTACGATGCTCATCTGAATGGAAACGCGCAGAGGTGGGGATTAAACCAAGGATCCCTGTGTTGTACAGCGCGAGCTTTCGCTCCAGGTGCTCCGAGCTGGTGTGCGCTAGCCCACTCGGCCACCGGTCCCCCCGATGTCCCCCAACGGAAATAAAAAAAAGTAGCAATATAAATCTTTCGAAAATTGTCGGTCTCTTTGGGCTTTAGTCAGAGCACGATTGAAGCTAACTAGCGTATATATCAAAATAGACATATATAGGAGAGCATAAACACATACACAAAAAAAACGTTCAGCCTTTTTACTTTGGGGAAGAAGGAATACCAGCAAAGCTGTACTATGGTGGGAATGAAGTAATAGCCGCCTTCAAGTCGCCAAGCCAGAGTGGAATGGCTGGACAGCTACATCCATCTATGAGCCAGAGCTGCAACGAGACAACAGGCAAGCCGGTTGTCTGGTTGCCGCTGTCGCTTATAGATGGCGGTAGCTGTTCAGAGTTTCTTCTCATCCTTTGTAGCCCATAAGAGCTCTGCGCTGTGAAAAACATGTACACAAATACGTAGGATGCGCCACATCGATATTCTAAAATCCCAACGAGATGTGGGCGATCGTACGGCTCTAGCATGATTGACCCATGTGCAGAATCTCTATGTGCGCTTCAACCAGCATTGTTCCATGTCTTTACCTAATACGTCGAGGCTCTAGAAATGACGGCACAATTACGTTACACAGTCTCGCCTGCACTTACTGTTTCTAATTAAAAGCAGGATGCTCCGCTGTCAGGATGAGGACCCGGCCAGCTGATCTGGGGTTCGCGTCAGGGGCTTTCAAAACTCACCTTTTGAAGGCAGGGCAAAATGGCGGGATGATAGTCGTGGAGCATGTGACATGGGCTTTTGACTTGGGGTGCTTTCATACACCACCCGATCAGATATAGGGCATTGACTTTCGGTTCAGCGGTCTCCTTCGGTGCACTTCGTAGTCCCTTGTGATGGCTTCTCGTGTCATCCTTTGCTGGATAAAGCTCAGATTCCGGGCAAGTATTAAACCAAAACAAAGAGGAACATTTTTGAGGTATTCAAGATCAAGGTAAAGGAGGATGACGGCTGCATCACTGCGTCGTCACTCGTTTCATCAAATAAGAAATTAAAATTTATTTTCAGGAAGGTTTAACAATTTTTCCATAGATGTCCGTGTTTTCCATATAAAATTCAGTTGCTATTCGTGTGATCCTTTGCTGGAAAAAAAAACATATTCCGGGCAAGTATGAAACCACAACAGAGAGGAAATAGTTTGAGGTATTTAAAATCAAAATAAAGGATGATGACGGCTGCATCAGTGCGTCGTCGCTTGTTTCATCAAATGAGTAATTGAGATTTATTTGGCGGAAGGTATAATAATGTGTGCACGTATGTCCGTGTTTTCCAGATAAAATTCAGTTGGCAGTAGCGCATCTGTTTTCACCCCTACACATTGGTGCTTGTTTTTTGCGCTTTTAAGTATAGGCATCTTGCAACTGACTCGAAAGACTCGAAATCGGGACCAATATTGCTGTCTACTGTTAGTGCCTTGTTGCCTTGTGGGAAGCCTTAGGCGTTTTATTGTGGCAGCGGTAGTGCCGTAAAGTAGTAGAGCCGTCCTTGTAAAATCACATTACAGAATATTTTCCTGTCCTTTTTTTCAAAGAGAAGTTACTCACCTGACGCCAAGTACAATTCACAAACCCTTAGTTGGGGTACGAAGCTGTTGTGCCGGGATCATGGTGTTAATATAATAATCTGGAACAAGAGGTTCCACGCATTTGGCCGCGAAAGAACTGAGAGCCATAGATGCGGACATCGGCAATCCCAGTTGGCATTCTCGATTAGCGCATATTGTTGGCGATGCCTTTATATGCACAGAGAAGCCGCAAACAAAATATTGCCTGCAAGGTTTGTACCTTGTTATTTTCTTTCTTTCTTTGCAAAAAAACACCTGAATCACACATTGACAAAAATTAAATAAAGTTTACAAGCGCTCGAGCCACTTCAACTTCTCGCGGCAAACCGAACAGGCATGAACCAGCCTTTTCCAATATGCTTCCAATATTCAGCTAATTGTATTGTTATACTAACATTCACCAATTTATGTCAAAGCGTTCGTTAAATCTCGATGAGCGAATGGTACTAACAGGGCAACATTGACAAATATAAGCTCGTGTTTATCTAACGTTTGCAAGTCGATGCTTTAGACAAGCCAACAGTGTTCCTATTATGCCAGTCCATATGAAATATTGGTATGCCAATGGTTCTGACAGACAAACATCGACCATTTTATTCCTCTGTTTATCCAAAATTAGAAAGCCAAGGGCACTCAAAGGCCGACATTTTCCAGTTTATGCAAGATTTCATCCAATATTCACAAGGCAATGAAACTCTCATTCCAAGATTGCCCATTTAATGACAGCGTTTATCCCATATTCGCAGGCCAATGGAGCTGAAAGGCCAAAGTTGCCTATTTTATGCAAGTGTTTATCCAATGAGGAACTGACAGGTCATGATTTTTTATTTTATTACAGTGTTCATCCAATATTGTCAAGCCAATGGAACTGCCAGGCCAATATTGTCCATTTAATGCCATTGTTCATTCAACATTTGCAGAGAATGGAAATGGCAGGCCAATATTGGCCCATTTCATGCCAATGTACTTCTGCTATTGGTTAGTCAGTGGATAAGCTGGGCAATCACTGAAGATTCTATATAATTGCATAAACATTATTGGGAAAACAATGGCTGAAGTGAGCCATCATTAGACCTTTTCTGCCTGTACTCTTCCAATATTGGCCCAACAACGTGTGCTACGTGGGAGGATGCTCGCTTAAAGAGCCCCACCCCGTACTCTGGTTTTGATCGGAAACGCGTGAACGATAAAAGGAGCGAAAACAAGGGGACGGATATCGATGCATGCAAAACACTTTCTGCAATGTTCTTTCTATCCCTCAAACCGCCCCCAAAGCAAAAGTATAAAAATTGCAGGGTCTAAAATTTACATAAATACTGCATAGAATGCATTATTTCCAGAGTAATTGTAATTGAGTTGTGTGTATGTTTATACAGCGCGAAATTTATCAGCCCCAATGGACATCCTCAGTGCAGATGAGCATTATTTTTGTTCTGCGCTGCTAAAGTTTACAACTTAGGACGAAGAAGGATGACACCCACACGCGAAAGGCACACCAAAATATGTACGAAAAAAACGTCACTTTTCACATCTTACTAGCGAGCAGGATTTGTAATATATTCATATATATTTTTATAACAAGATGAACAACATATCCGATTTTATATTTCGGGTATAATGCATATTTTTAGAAAGCATCCGTGCGTGACAATTGTGATTCATACATCTCATTATATTGTCACTTTTTTATGACCGCCTTGCCTCTCAGCCTTAAGAGCACTAGTGTAACTGGGGTATAATAAACACCTTTCCGTGGAGTGCTCTACCAAAAGCGTTTCACGCTGGGCGAAACCCTTCCTAGGTCGTCTTTCTTTGGATTATTTTTATTCATTTACTGAAATAAGAGTGATGTCAGACGATCAACTTTGACCGTGTTCGTATAATAATGCGACGAATCCAAGCTTTCACTGCGATTTTTTCACCCATCATGACTGTTGTTCTTTGCACACCGCAATAATAAGCCAGGATCACAACTCCTGAAGTTTTCTCGCTCTTCCCTTTCTCTTTTGCAAGTGCCCGCAATTAGTGTTGCAAAATATAATTAGGTGATATGTTTATTTATTTATTTATTTATTTCCATACCTTAAGGACCCCTTGCGGGGTATTACATAAGGGGTGGGCATGGTGGTCGTGTAATATATAATAAACAAATGCAAGTAGATAATACAAAATAAACAGTGTAACAAATAGACACTCAAAAAGGACTTGCAAATTATACAATACAAATAAAAATTAAACAGTAAACGCACACAAAAAATAATGAAAGGTTAAAAAAATGCTAGATAAATGCTAGAAAAATTCTAAATATGATACTGGTGTTTAGTTATACTGGTATACTGATGATAGCAATACTGGCTGTATGGACAACGTAAACATATGCACAAGTTAGAAAAATGAGAGGAGAGCTGTTTTAAATTTCAATGGGTCAGCAAGTGAAGTGATTTCACGGGGAAGATCGTTCCAGTCGTTAGCAGTTTTGACAAAAAATGAATTCATGAAAGTAGTTGTTTTAAATTTTGCAGGTATGACTTGGTGAGGATGGTAATTGCGGAGATGGCGTTCAGCAGCTACTTGAATGTATGACTCACACTTAGTAGCGTCATTAAATAGTTTATGAAATAGCAGAAGACGGGTTATTTTGCGGCGTATGCTGAGATCTTGTAAGTTAACTTGTTTCTTCAACGCTGTGACACTAGTGTTATATGAATAATTTGAATGAATGAACCTGACTGCGCGATTTTGAATTGCCTCGACGTCGGAAGAGAGATATGACTGATGAGGGTCCCACACAGATGAAGCAAATTCTAGTTTAGGGCGAACAAGTGTTTTAAAGGCGAGAAGTTTGAGGTGATGTGGGGCTGACTTTAAGTTACGCTTGAGGAAACCCAAAGAGCGGTTAGTAGATTTAATTAGATGCTCAATGTGAGTTGCCCATGAGAGGTTTGGGGTGAGATATACACCAAGGTACTTATACGATGTGCAGGATGTTAGGGCGAAACTATTTAAGCGATACACAAATGACATTGGGTTAGTGCGGCGGTGGAAGGAAAGGAGCATGCATTTATCAGCGTTGAGTGACATTTGCCAGTCTGTGCACCACTTTTCGATGGTTATTAGGTCGTTCTGCAAGATAATATTATCGGCGGGAGAAATAATGCTACGATATATTACGCAATCATCGGCAAAAAGACGAATGTTAGAAACTACTGATATTGGAAGGTCATTAATATATATTAAAAACAAAAGAGGACCTAAAACAGACCCCTGAGGTACTCCAGACGTAACGGGAGAAGGATAAGAAGAGTGGTTGTTAGCGAGTACAAACTGGGTTCTACCGGTAAGGAAACAGTTAATCCAAGAAATGACGTTAGCATCTAAGTTAAGCTGGGAAAGTTTAAGCATCAGTCGGTTATGGGGGACCCTATCGAAGGCCTTGGAAAAATCCAGAAAAACTGCGTCAGTTTGTATGTTATTGTCAAGATTACAATGTAGATTATGAATGAAAGCGGAAAGTTGCGACTCGCATGAAAACCCTTTGCGGAAACCATGTTGATAAGGATAAAAGAACTTATTCATTTCAAGAAAAGATACCAGCTTTGAGAAGATTACATGTTCCATGATTTTACAGGGTATGCATGTTAACGAGATGGGCCTATAATTCAAAGGAGAGAACTTGTTGCCTTTTTTTGAGATAGGAACGATCTTCCCACTTTCCAATCGTCAGGGATACAGCCAGTAGTTAGTGATTGGGTGAAAATGAGGGTTAATATTTTACTAGTAAGAGTATTTGTGTTTTTAAGAACTTTTGAATTAAGCTCATCGACACCAGCTGAAGATGATAATTTCAGATTCTTGATTATATGGTAGATGCCTTCTTCATCGAACTCGATGGCTGACATAAGTGGAAAGTTATAGGCAGAAGTTACAGGATGATTACCAACAATTTCTTTTGTAAAAACCAAATTGAACACTTCATTAAGAATATTAGCACAGTTTTCAACATCGATGCTTATTCCCTCCTTGTCAATTAAAGAAATTAATGTCGTTGGAGATGGATTGATAATTTTCCAAAACTGTTTAGGGTTGTTTATTAGCATATTAGGCAGACGTTGGTAATAAAATGATCGTTTGGTGGATTCTAAAGCAGACCTGTATGCTTCATCGGCAGAGTTGTATTTATTCCATGCAGCGGGGTGTTATATTTACTTGCCGACCTAAATAACCTTTTCTTTTTATTATTAAGACGCTTTAGTGACGAGTTAAACCATGGTGCCTGCGGATTAGACTTAATTAGACGCGTTGGTATATATAAATTAATGAGATCCCGCATAGCATCCTTAAATAAAAGCCAATTATCATTAACATCCCGCGTTGGAAAACCGACCTCGTAGGCATCGTAAAAATTTTGTAGTTCAGTGTTAATAGCTTCATAATTTCCCTTGTCATAAAGTGTTATTAGTTTTTGCTGAGTAGGACTCTTTTTAAATGAGAGCTTGATGTTAGCCAGTATTACTTGATGATCGCTAATACCGGGAAGGTGGAATAAACTATACAACGTTTCAGGAGCAGTTGTAAGTATTAAGTCTAGTATATTGGATGATTGGGAGGACACACGCGTTGCATCTTTTATTACTTGAGAAAGGGTTAAGTTAAGACACATATCATAAAAATCACGCTCGACTGCATTAGTGTGTAATCCAGTAGACCAATTAATACCAGGAAAGTTGAAATCGCCAAATAAAAACATTTTGGCATTACGATATTTACGCTTCAACAAAACAATGTGGTCGTTAAGGATGCGTACAAATGATGGGTCATTTCCAGTGGGCGATAACATACTCCAATCAAAACAGGGGACGAGAAAACGCGGCAACAAATCCTTCAGTGCTCCTCTGCCAGGTTCTTCTAAGGCCGGGCCGGAGAGCGGCCTTCTTTCAGGACTCTCGCCTTCGCCTCGCTTTCAGGACTTTACACTTAGCCGTGTAAAGGTGCGACCTTGCCCAACACTGTCTGAGCTATCCTGAACAACAGTACACCAACCACTGCGATTAAAAATGTATGTCAACAAGTTTGTCTGAAAAGTGTCGTGAGGCGTTTGAAATGCCTTTGGATTACGATAATTAAACGCTTGTGTATAGAAACTGGTTGCATAACAAGAGGAAGAGGTATTCCGGATAAGTCCCAGCAGGATGGCGGCTCCAATATTTGTGGGTATAATGTATCTAAAGCCTTCTCCGACTCAACCTAGAAGCAAAGAGGCCAACACAACACTGCCTCTCAGAAGGAATTCAATTCCTGTGGGAAGGGGGGAGGGGCGTTTACAGCTACCCCGTCGAGCAGCGACCTAAGGAAGCAACTACGTACTCCCCTTGCAAAAGCCGTAAGAGATCGCGCCTGTTAACTCTAGCTCGGCAATGGTTCTTCAAAATGCTGAGCGATGCAAGCGCTTGTTCATTAGCACACTTGACTTCAATCCTAAACACATCAGGAAAATAACGCTGAGGGATAACTTGCCCCGCAGAACCCAGGAATCTTCGAATCGAACCAAGCCTTCGCGCGTTTCGATATCGATGAGCATTGCACCAGCGTGCTAATTGTCTCGCCCACATTGAGGACACCCGGCGCCTCTTGGGGTGGTGGGACTTTTTACTGCCTAAACATCGAACAACCACTTTTCATCATATATAATACTCTTAAAGCAGACCAAGTATATTACTTCAGACTTTTACTATGAATAAATAAAAAATAGACTTCACACCACACCAGCAAACAGCGTAAGTGCATATCTGAATAGAAACCGAAAACAAAGGATGCCGGCCACAGAAACAAAAAATGGTCAACAAATTTTCATTTTTCGAACAACTAAAACTCTAAAAAGAACTGATCTCAAAACTAACATTAACAACACGTTTCCGTGTTTTAAAACAGATTCCGGAAGTTTCTTGATCGGCAGTAAAATTGCATTCTCATTTGGATAGTGTACTGCACCAAGAACATAATCACTACGTGTAGCATAATTTGAATGAAACATATTTGTTTTCAATTGTAGACCTTCATCTGGACTTCGCTGTTGATGCTGAGTTGTCGTAGATATATAAGATTGCATTCTAGTTTCTTGTTTGTTGTTTCTGTATTCGTTTCTTCACGACCAACATTTACTGACGTTTATGTTTTCTTCCAAATGAATGTAGTGTTTATTTTTACTTGGTTCTTTGACAAGTTTTTTTTTTTAATGGTATAATGTTTTGTAGAATCTGTTATTATGTTACTATTTTCTGCTGCTCAACTTTTGGGGGCACAGGCTTTGTCAGGCACCACGCCTTTATCTCTGCCCCCAGGCTGCGAACCCGCGAAACAAATAAAGAAAACTGCACAGCGCCCTCCTGCGAAGCAGTGTTTTAGGACGAAACCCTGAGACGAGAGAAAAAACAAAGGGCGACACAACACAGAGCTCGTTTTATCTTTAGTCTCTGACTTTTGTCTTAAGATATGTTCGACCACTACCAGCCGCAATGTATGTTTCTCACTTCTTGATCTCTTGCACGAAAGCACGTATAAATTACTTCAGCGTGGTTCAGAAGGCCATATCAGAAATTAAAAGCTCGCCATTTTGGCATCTCAGATAGATGAGCTGGCTTGGCTAGCTTCTCTTTTAGGCAGTGGCCTAGAAGCCGAGCAAACCGGACAGCGGGGCCCTAGAGCTACGCTTCAGAGGAATGACGTATACCCGACTTGGGGCTTAAAATTATGGTTTAAATAACTATGTAAGTTACACTTCAGAGTAACGACACTTACCAATCTGGTGGTTAAAAATCATGGTTGCCAGTGATCAGAAGCTTTATGTGAAATCACAGGAAACGTTTTTCGTCCTTCACAAATGTTCAGAACTCGCTACATAGCAAAGCAATATTAGATGAGCTTCCTAACACGGAATCTAATGTTGACGAAGTCGCACTTTCGAATGATGACGGTCCCACAGTTGCCTCTGCTCTGCACAAGGACCAAGATAGCGTCGCCCTCAACGGTATCAGGAAACAGAGTTCCGATCTTGTTAACAAAGCAGCTTGGGCCGAGTTGGTTGCTCATATTAACACACACTACAGCGCACACTACAAACGTACACTCACATCGGTGAGTGTACATTTGTAGTGTGCGGTAGTGTGAGTACGGTGTGAGTGTACGTTTGTAGTGTGCGCTGTAGTGTGTGTTAATAACAGTTCCGATGCTCTAAGCGTAGCTCATTTAGTGGCTCTAGCTGGCACCGCGTGACGCGGGTACGAGCACGCGGTGAATGTGCAACGTGTTCAAAGGACTAGCCGGAATATTGGTGCAACGTGCCATACCACGGTTTCTCGGCGACATGGATCGGAGTCGCCATATGGGAGTAAAATTTTAAGCTTCCTCAAGATGGCCACCATGAAGCCTCATTCTTAAAAGGCCTCTCCAGCCTAACAATATCGATCATAGATATTCACATCTCGCGCAATCTTGCGTATCTTCAATTACGATGCAAAATCCACAAACCGGAATAATGAAGATTTTATCCAGCGATTAATTCGAGAAGCTTAAATTTGTATAGTCACATTTTCGCTACGTGACTCGGCGAAACCCGTAACGTAAGAAGAAGCTACAGCCTCTAATCGTGAAGTCTCGCTTTTCCGGTTCCCCTCCACGTGGGATCCTTTTCGGGGAGAGATGTGGTGACGTCCGTGATCGGCAGAACCAGCGGGACCTCCTCCCCGTCTCAAGCATTCACAGGAACGGCGGGAAGCCGGAAGAGGTGTCAGTGTCATCACACACATTTAGCGGTCGCACTCTCGACAACAGGAATGGGGAGGATTGATGGCCGAGAGGGTTGGCGCACACCAGGCACGTGGAGCGAAAGCTCGCGCTGCAGAACCAAGAGATCCTGGGTTGAATCCCCACCCCTGCCCGTCTTCATCTGGATGAGCATAGTACCGCCGTGCGGTCCTGTATCACTACTGCGTGATGCACGTTAAAGACCCCAGGCTAGCGGTTGTACTGCAGGGGCCAAATTTTTCATCTGCTGCTGGAAGTTTCGTCACCCGTTGAGGCAGACTAAGTTCTAGGCTTTATAAACATACACACAACCCAACTTTTTTCTGACAACAAGGCTCGGCGCGCGCTGAAGAGAGTAGAAAGTTGGAGACGTACATAAAATGGCTATAAGTGATTATGCCAGAAGCGTTGTTAGATGCAGAAGACGACGACCTGCTTCTTGCTAAAACAAAGATGCGTCTTCATTGAAGATAGAGCAGGCAGGCGAGCTGGTTGTCCCCTTTGTTGTCCCCTTTTCGGTCCGACGTCTCCGGATTTTCAAATATATGCTTCTTGAATGGGTAGATGCAACACAAACGACGTGGAATGAAAAAAAAAACAGTTGTATGAGGACTGGCTTGAGGGCGGAATTGACGAATCTCAAAGACTCGTTTGAGTGCCTCGGACGACAGGTGCAACAGCGCAACCCTCAACACGTTAGGCGATACCGATGCCAACGCCGGTATTTCGCTGGCAAGTTCAGTGAAGCTGCCAGACACGCGAACAAAATACCGCCAATTTGCAGACAGATCTCATGCCAAGAGAGGGAAGTGTTTTTGCATCCCGAGCAAAAGCTCCCCGACTCCCAGGGATGTCTACGTCGGCGCCGTTCCACACAAAAAAGACGTGACTTTGTTACCACGTGATGCGGACCTCAGCGAACAAAGGGGCGGATTTTCCCCCTGTGCAAATGCCCCCTTACCAACATCGAGCCTCTCTCCCGAGACACCCAAGTTGTCGAACAGATGGGCATATGTCTCAACGATTGGCTGCCAGAGCATCATAACAACACAAACAAGGCTGTGTCTGGCCATCTAGGAACTCAGCGCCGAGACTGTGGCTGTGATCCCCAGTTTACAAACTGCACCGTATTGGCAGGGGTGGCGACCCTCTAATTAGATAATTAGTTGAGGCAAAGAATATCGCTCAACTCGACGACAAGCACCCGAATGCATTCCGTTATTTTATTCACCAAAATAATTATAGTACTTGGCGGAGTAGTCACTGGGATGAGCGCAGGTTTCCATCATATTTTTTGTGTTCTTTTTTCTTCTTTGTACCTTCGACCCGCTTTTTTAGAAGAAAAGAAGTACACAAAGTTACAGCTCTTCTACTTCTTTAAAAGAAGTACATGAGTTGTTATAGCTCTGTCAGACGACGCCCGAAAGCACCTTTTGAATAAGTATCCTTTCCTCTATAGGATATTCTGCTAAAGGATGTGCTGTCACACGACCGACAAAATACTATTTACCACCCATATTGATGGCTTTGGGGCTGGCCAGACAGAGTTGTTTTTTTTCACAATATTGCCAGCCTTGTCAAGGACCAAGGCAGGGAGGGCGTGATGCAAACATGAAAGTCAAATACAACACTGGCTTAAAATATCGACATTAAGAGCACTCTTTAAGAACCGCACCCCAAAAGTTATGCACCTCACACACTGCTTTGCAATATCAACATTGAGAGCAATCGTTAAGAACCGCACCCCAAAAATACACTCACACATACACACACAACAAGCGTCACACTGTTACAGTCCAGCGATACGCGTATGGCGTTCTCAAATTCAAAAAGGATTTTAGTGCATCGACACTATCAGGAAGTTTATTCCGCAACTCTTACACCCTGACCAAAATATACTGCTTAAGAATATTTATGCGGCCATCAATGGCGGTTGAAACTTTCGGGTGATGTAAGCGATCTAGCCAGGTAGCATTTCGGTTTCACATATTTGAAGTTATCAATTTTAAAAAGGTTATTATATATTTGAAAAAAACCTTCAGGCACAGGAACATTCTTCGGTTTTATTAGTGGTTGCAAACCTGCCTGTCGTTTCAGCGCCGTATCAGATGTAGTATTTCTAAAGTCAGAAAAGATTGAGCGCACTGCCAGTGAGCTCTGCGTTGTCAATCTCCTTGAGAGCGTGACCTGCCAGAGATCCCAGACATCGGACGACTACTCTAGGGTCGGTCTTGCTGGAGCTTTGTACACATATAGTTTTTTCCCGAAGAAGGTATCCTATGCAGCCGTCTTCGCAAATACAAGAATTTTTTTTTATTGCCTTGTTTCATGTACAGTTAAGTATGCGTCTTTTTGCATCGCTCGTGATAATCACTCCTAAAAGTATTTGTAGCTATCAAATTGTGGTATCAAACTTGGAAAGTTCGAAACTCAAAACATAAAATGTTTTTCTTTTCTGTTGTAATGTGCATGTATTTAGTTTTCCCGGTATTCATTTTCATGTTATTTTCGCTACAGCACTTCGAAATACTGGTTATGGTATTTGGTTCAATCATGACCTAAGCGAGGTTATTAACGTATATATTGTACAGTCATCAGAAAACATCTTATTTTGACTGGCCTGTCACTGCTAATAAAAAGCAAGCTGTTGACATATATTAGAAGAAGCAATGGCCCCAACACATAGGCCTTGTGGAACCAAGAATATAGCTTAACAAATCGGAAAAATGCCACCGAAATCTACTGAACTGCTGACGATTTTGTAAGGTTTGTTTTGCTAATTTATCAAAACTGAAAGAACACCGATTTCGATGAGTACATTAATTAACTTTTGATGACGTACGCGATCAAACGCTTTTGGACAGTCTGTTAAAAATTGCGTCGACTTGTGAATGGTTATTTAAAAAGACAGAATATTTTATGATCACATTCAATTAGTTGCGCTCTTGCAGATAGCCCCTCTGCGGAAACTCTGTTGATTTGCACTTAGATGTCATATTCATCACAGAAAAATATTAACTGTTTGTTTACTTTATGCTCTAGTAAGTTACACGAAGTACAAGTCAAAGAAGTGGGGCGATAATTATCGACTGAGTCCTTTTAACACCTTTTCGTATTGCGTACAACTTTGCAATTAACCAGTGGTCCGGTATTTCAGATTTCTAGTGACTTGGAAAGATGCACCTAAAATATTTTGCAACCCATTCAGCATATCTATTAAGAAACGTCTTTGGAAGACCATCTGGGCCAGTCGATGTTTTCCACGTTTAGTGATGATAGCAGCCTACCATATTTGCTTTGATATTACGCTGCACGCGTTAGATTTCTCATCGCTAGGAATGCTGCTTGAGTTCCTTATCTCCATTGTAAAACAAACTGAAAATAGCGATTAAACTGCAAACGAGATTCTGTTCCTGTAGCTCACGACGTTGTTATCAATGCGTATCTCAGTAATGCACGACCTTAAATGGGGACAGATAACGCCAAAATATTTTCAGGAGACGATTATTGAGATCAAGTAATGAATTCGTAAACTATGCTTTTTTAGCAAGCTTTGTCATTGATTTTAGTTTCCATTTTGTTCAAATATAGCAGGTGAGCTACACTTACGAAGTTATTTCAGTTTACGTTTAGCCTGCAGAATGTCTCTGGCGCCGTAGCTGACGGGTATGGTGATGCTTGTTGCAAAGCCGGTACGTGCCGATCTACCAGAATTCCATTCTGGTCGACGCCTCCTCCTGTGTTTGCCCCATAGAAAGCACAGGTGACGCTTGCCTCTTGAGAGCTCTGAGAGCCGCGCGGATCAGCGACGTTGTCCGGACCTGATGTGGAAGGACGGATGGTTTAGCCATTGTTGCCTCGTAGCCAGTGCCGAGCCCATTGAGTTTGAAGCAAAACTAAATGTATCATTCTAAATTGCATAATCATTGCTTGTTAATGTTTATTTTCCGAAAAATTTTTATTCCGAAATAATTCAGACAATAAAAACACAATTGCAAAAAGCTTTCGTCTCACTGTCAGACATTGGAAACCACGCCAGTATATTAAATCGATAGTGTGCTCAATTATTGCCTGCTTACCGAAACCGGAAACTACTTAAAAAAGGTGTCTTTCCACTAGTAATGTCTGAGCAGTATATAGACCTTAGTTTTTATACCATCACTTTATACTTTATACCATCCGTATCACTCTATACCATCAGTATCAGAAAGAAGTGTGAGCGGCAAGTGAGTTGGTGAGTCTAAGCCTGAGTTGGAAGAAGACAGAGGTCGTCTCTGACTCGGCTATTATACTAATTGGCAACGAAAGCATTTCATCAAATCAAATTAAATCAGCTTATTTTTGCCACAAAAAATACATTCCTGACAAGGGTGCTGGAAAAAATGCCGCTCGTTTGCAGCCTGACAACAACAGCACCCACACACAAGGATGCAGCGCTACTGACATACGAAGGAAAGGAAAAAAAAACACAGTATATAACAATCACAAAAAATAAGATATACATACACCTTAGCACACAGATTTAACCTATCAGACACGTAAATTATAATTTTGTGTTTCATAATTTATTGTGTGGTGCGATTGCTCACAGAGTACGTATAAATGTCGCGAGAAAATAGCAAGTTTAAGAAGAGCAGTAACTGGTAACAGCATCTTTGAGTGGCGAAATTTGTTCTAAATGCAGGAACACGCCAGGGGATTATATGACGCGATGGGTAAATTGACTCTTTTTTTTCTAGTTTAGCGAGGTCTAAGTGTATGTTATTATTTCTCTTAGAGATTGTAGGTTATTTAAAATCAATCTATATGAATACATATATGATATATCGCTGATTTTATGTTTTTTTCAAAAAAGAAGAAAACAAGAGAATGCTGATCACGAGGACAAATTGCATAAAAGCCGCAATTTGTCCGAATCGCTCTTAGTAGTTGTTCCCCATACTAAAAGGACATAGCAGATTACGGAATGAAAAGGGTAATTTTAAATTAATCTTTTGATGTTTATTGGAGTATAGGCCTGTATTTATTCATTATCGCGACGACTTTAAAGCTTTTTGTCGAATATATGTTATGTGAATATTTCATGATATATGAGTAGAAAATATAACACCGACAGTCTTAATGGTATCAACAGATTTTATGGTGCATGACCCAAAAATACAGATCGAGTGATATTCATACACATGGTCCCGGACATTCAGATAGGACTGCAATAGTTTTAGCGATATTAAGGCTGAGAGGGTGAATATTTATTCATGTTTTACTTTTATCTAGGAAAACGTTTGCTATAGAGGCATGTAGGTCTTCTTTGAAAATAGAAAAAATATGCTACTGTCGTCTGCGTATATAACAAATTTAGCAGAATTTTCGATCTTTTCTATAATATTCGCGTATGTGGTGAACAATAGAGGCCCTAAAATACTACCTGAAGGCAGCCCAGAGTAAATTTGTTCAGTCGTAGATACATAATGTCTAATTTGGACATATTGGGATCGGTATTGTAAGACGTTATGAACGATAATGGGATACCTCGGATGCCGTAACGTTCTAGTTTATTTAGAAGAATTTGGTGATTTGTCCTGATCAAAAGCGTTGCTAAAGTTTATAAATATGCCCAATATTGGAAGTTTTTCCTCAAAATGTTCCAATATTATTTTCTTCTGCACCAATAACGCAGTTTCCGTAGATATCGTTCCTCCTGAAGCCGAGCTGAAAATCAGACAGTAATGAGAATGTTGCAAAGACATCTAGTAGTCGAGAATGCACAATCTTTTCAATCGGTTTCGAAGAGACAGGAAGATAGATATGGGACGATAATTACTTTTGTCATTCCAATTACCACCTTTATAAACTATGGTAAGTACACTTTAGCAATGCGCATCCTTCTAGGGAATATACCAGAGTGACAATATAATATAGTGCAGATGAGTTATACATGGTAATAGCAAGTCAACTACAAATTTCACCGGCCCAATTTGAAGGTCCTCACAGTCATGGCTAAGACTGATTTTAAATTCATGAAATTAGATAGTACATCTTTAGTATCACATGGGTTTAAAAATTTTGTTTAATTTTATTCTGGTGATATTATTTGCTGCAGAACTGTTATAAGTACGTTTCCCACGTTCCCGAAATAATCATTGAACATATTCGCTAGTTCTACACAAAAAATAGTTCTGTCGCCTATACTTATACCAGTAACTTCTCCATCTTGAGTTGGATTCCGTATTAAGGAGTACAAACGTTTCCATATGACTTCAGGTTGCTTATACAAGATATGTCGAATAAATCTGCATAATACCGGTGTTTAGCTCGTTCCAGTCTTGTATTGATAAAGTTTCTCTTTTATGTTTTTAAATTCTAGCAAACATTTTTTTCATCTCGTCTCCTAAACAAGTTACTATAGACAAAAAATTGTTATTGTTTTTTAATAAGTCTTAAACGTCGTTTTGTGACCCACGGTTGCTTGCGCTTCTTATAACAGTAAACTTCCTTGTACGGAAACGAAGAATAGTACGCGTTTTATCAGGTCTAAAAAGAGGTGATAGCACTCATTAACATCGGTTTCCCTCAACACGTGGCTCCAGTTGATAGCGACAATGTTTTCTCTAAACTTTTTCTATTGTTCTAGGACTAATATTTCGGGTCATTACTGGAAGGGCAATAGCCTTGTTACATGGTATATTGCTATTAATGAACATAACTATAGGGAGATGATCGCTTAACCCATAGCTCAGCACACCAGCACTAATGTAGTCTTCACAGCCGTTAGTTAAAATTAGATCGATCAGTGTTGACGTTGAGCATAAAACGCGAGTTGGAGGAATTATGACATCACTGAAATACTACTGCCCTCAGCCAACGCTTGTAAAACCCATTCCAAGGTCAGTCCATCAAAGTTCTAACTTCAGGGAGACGAAATGATGCACCAGCTCGCCTCCAATGCCGATAGCGCCTACTGTCGTCATTACTCCCTTTGTGATAAAGGACGCCAGCGAGCTCCTTTCCCGAAAATGACGCTTTAGGTGAAGGAGCATATCTGGTGCCGTGTGGCACCAACTTCTTCTCCTTTTAGGAGATCATCCTTTCTGCTAAAGAAGCTTGAGTGGTCCGTCTGACAGGGATATAAGTCAGCGCTGTGTTTTTCCTTCTGTGTCCTCTCACTTTTTTCTTCTTTGTAACGTGTTGTGGCTGCTAATATGAATTTGAGATGAGTTGAGGGACGCGACACGACCGCCGCTATGACGAGAGTTCGGAACGCTAGGAGAGGAGGGAGAAGGAAGGAGAGCCCTCAGGAGTCGGCATAATGATCCTGTTACGCCACGGCTCGTCTTTCGAGTGAGTTGCAATACGGGAATTTTCAGAGGCGTTTTATAAGCTTTATTGCTAAAATCGCGAGCTGAAATTTCGTGCAAACTTCCACGAGGAGGTCTTTATACCTACCACAAGGCGTTTTGATTTAAAACTAACGATTCCCACTTTTAGGCTGGAGAGGCCCCTCAGCGTAACTGCGGTTTATGACGCCCGTCCGACAGCCCTAACCGCAGTTAAGTCTGACCTCCGACACACTTAACTGCGGTTAAGGACGTCCGTCTAACAAGACTATTTGTTTTTTTCGGTGACAGGCTCAGCAAGCTTTTTGTTGTAACCATTTGTCCATATTCAATATCTAAAGAGGTAAATAACCATTCCCCTAATTAGTCCACTTATCTCGTTGGTTAGGCCATTATATAAATTCATCCTGGCCGTACAACTCACCTGCTCAGACTGCATTAAAGTAGCTTTTACAGCTCTTTCTAAGAGCAGGCTGCAACGCGAAAATAAAAACATATTGAATAAATATTTAATGGGCCCGTCTCTTTGGTTTCAGGCCCTTTGCGGTCTGTCTCAAGCGTGTAACTCAATATACAACTGGAGAATTCAAACTACAAACGGATATCATCACCAACTTCAAACCGAAAATTCTCACGGCTTGCCTCTAACACATCCAACCAAACCGCCCCCCCCCCCCCCGTTCCCTTTTCCAGGTCCGTGCATTCAGCAATAACACTAACGTTATTCGGATGTGGCGAAGTGCGAGGAGGAAAAGGTGGAAAAAGATGGCTCGCTGTTTCGTTGTTGCAGCTCTCCCTTCCACGCTTTCATGTCGAAAGACATGCGTAGAATTTCAAACGCGCGGCTGGACAACTCGAGGCAATAGAGACCGAGAACTGAGCCGCGTGCTGAGCATCAAGTGAACTTTCCGTAGAACAACAGAGGTTCGAGTGGTTTGGCTAACCTGCAAACTTTTTTCAAGATTCCACAAAGTTAGACTCGTGGAGAACTTGTTCCAAATTGTGCGCAAAAGTATACAAATTAGGGACACAAAGAATTATTAAAGTATAGTTTATTTCATATTTAGATGGAACAAATAATTTATAAACTATAGTTCATTTTTCATTTAAAGGGAGCATATAATTTATAACGTATAGTTTATTTTATATTCAAAGGAAACAAATGTTTTATAAAGTATAGTTTCTTTCATATTTAAAAGGACTATGACAAATTTTGGGATGAGAAAATGATTTTAGATTGGGACTTTACTAATCGTATATCGTTGAGTGGCCCAAAATAAAACCACCACATGAGGGTAGAAAGCCAAAAGCATGCTTTTAGCTAGAAAATTTAAAAAAGATAATATATATATATACTTGTCTCTTTCCACCGAAAGCTTTCCGTGTGATGCATCCGCCAAAGTATTTGTAAAAAAGCTATTGTGTTGTGTGAATGCTTATACAGCCGGAGGTTAGTCAGCACCAATATGCGACTTGTCTCAGTTGTATATGAGAGACTCAGTCAGTGGTACAACCGCTAGTCTGGTGTCTTTAACGTGCACCACGCAGTAGTGATACACGACCGCACGCCGGCACGACATCGTTATCACAAAATTCGACGGTTTTTGACCTTATATTTTTTTAGTTGGTTTCCATTTTAAGTGGGATGCGCGAGCGCCGAGGATACGAGTGCAAGCTTCAGGGCACTTCCGGGCGAGCTCAAGAGGAAACAAAGAAGAAAAGGTGGAGGCCGTGCGCGGTGTGGTTGATCGAACCCCGATCAAGGCTTCGGCGATGTGGCTGTTCGGACCTGAATAAGTCTTCGCACGTGTGGTTGGTCGGCCCCGAGCAAGTCTCCGACGGTGTGTGTGCGCTTGTGAGTGAGGGCTGTTCGGCACTGCAAGCAACCAAGGCTTCACTACTTCTCGACCCCGACTGGCGGCGCAAGGGACCGGATCACCACCGACATCTTGGGACCCTGATTAAAATCCCTTCTTCTCCGAATCGTATGCCGACTTTGATTAGACTTCTGTTCCTTTTGTTACCCATTCGAAACTTCTGTGTTTTTCTTGTCATGGTTACGAAGCGCGGAACACTCTCAGTTGTGTTCTATTTCTTTTTTTAACGACTGTGTGTGCGCCCGGCGCACCTTTTCTTTACTTTTGAATTACGTTGCTATTAAATAGTGTTCGTAACGCCAGGCACGACTCGCTCTCAATTTCTGCCGCCTCTCGGGAAGTCCATCGCCAAGGTGTGGCCCTAGAACCTGAACAGCGGCCAAATTCAAAGTTCAAATCTGTTTGTTTATGGAATCTTTTCCACCCGAACCTGTGATAGATGTTCATCCTTATTGAAACGGGCAGGGGTGGGGATTGAACCTATGATATCAGGGTAGGGTGTACTAAAATCGAGAGTGTGCCGTCCGGCTGTCGTAAATGTATCGCAAAGTGCGGGCACACCGGTGAGGGCGCTGTGCGGCAGAGCGCGGCCGTTCGACCGCTCACAGAGTTCTGGTGGTCGCAGCAGATATCCTATATTCGGCGTGTAAAACGGTCCACTAGATAACAGAAATAATAAGACAGAGAAAGTACGAAACACAGACGAATATATTCTATAAACTCATAACAAAGTTTATTCTATGGAGTGCGATCGCCTGTTCCTCCGCGGAAATTTAAGGAAAGGGGAAAAGGCAGAGGCAGAGGGAGGAAGTAAGAAAAGGAAAGGACGGGTGGGAATGGCGGATCGGTGCGTCGACCCGTTCGGGACGAGCCGCACACCAAGTTCGTCTTGTCAAGCCGGAAAGCTCCTGGCGCAGAAACCCAATCTCTCTATCAGAGAGGGCAGCAAGCAAGGGGGAAGAGACATTGACGCCGGAGATATTGATACCATATGATTCGATTACTTGCCGCCTGAACCTCTGAGGATGGCGCCGGATGACGCACATTTTGTCGTTGAATCTAGGCGGCACGTCCTCCAGCATGTGCGGCGATGTGCTGTTATCGGGTGCACCGAATCCACGCTGAGATCGGCGGCCTCTCAGAAGTGCTCTCTGAGGCGGTGATTAAGGCACCGGCCCGTTCGCCCGGTATATTCTCTACCGCAAAAGAAAGGGATGAGATAAATTATCACTATAATTTATCATATATATATATATATTGGGAGGGGAAGAAGTACAAAACCTGCGGGCACATCTGCTTGAGTTTGAATTTACACTTGAAGACGACTCCTACATCGAAACGTGAGGCGAGCTACTTGAGACGATGTGCAGTGTTGCGCGTGTGCAGGATGACAGCGAATTGTCTCCGGCAGGGCCGAGGTGTAGAGGAAAATGTGTTGGAGGATTTGATAAGCACCTTTAGGAGTACTCGCCACGAAATGTCTAACCACAAAATGCCTGAATTGATTTCATCAGTGAGCATGCATCCTCATACACACAAAGACTGGCAAGATAAATAGATCAACCTCAACTCGTCTTTATTGAAGAGCAATCCCCACTTAAAGAAGTTTAATTTCCTGGACATGTCACACCGGTCACACGTTTTCCTTAAACTTGTTTTTTGTTTCTCTTCACCAGTTTTGCCTTTCCCTTGGAGTCAGACGATCCCAATCCGCCAACAGAGGCGTTGCTCGGCGTCCGGAACAAGGTCCGCTTCTATTGGTAGCATACCCACGTTGCACCCCGGCAGAAAACAGCCCAGATCCGTATTTTGCTTCGCCGTATTGGACATCGTTGTGAGTCCCCGGTTTCTTCAGCACAGCTAGCAGTCACACAAAATTGTATCGATTCACAAGCGACGCAAAACAGAAAAAAATAGTCACACGAACACACTCCAAGCCAGCCTCGCTAAACGCTGCCTGACCAGCCTCCTGGCCCCGCTGTGACCGGCTGCGTCCCCTTGGGCCCGTGCGGCAGAATCGGGCCACTCGACACCCAGCTCCTATGGAGATCCGGATGCTGTCGGCACACCTCCCAGTTCTAGTGCACCCTACCCTGTGTTCTGCAGCGCGAGCGTTCACACCACGTGCTCAGAGCTGGTTTGTGCCATACTCTGTTTCACCTTGTGTTGTACCGCAAGGAAGGCTACAAGCGCGGGCTCCTTGCTCTATGGCACACCTCGGCGGCACAAGCTCTCGTGCACCAAGGGCAGCTGCCAACGCTATGAGCTCGCGCTTCTAGCCTTCGCTGCGGTACAACATAAGGTGAAACGGAGTATAGCCCACTCGGCGCAAATTCACCCTCTAAAGTATTTCAATCCGTGATGCGGAAGCACGTAATCCGAGCCCAGCTCCCAGCCGACGAATATTTGGATTTGCCTTCGTGACCAATAAGTGCCCTGACGGGACTTATCATCACTTGCGAATGACAAGTTTCATAGTGTTCACAATGTGCACGGTGTAAGTTTGAAGTCATTGCATCCGGTGCTCAGGCACGCCCCAACCACGTGATTTCTAATGTCGCGTATAAGTTGAGGAGGAAAACTAAAGAACAAGTTGAAAAATAATTTCATGGCCCCTTTAATTTAATTATTATGTCTGGTTTAGGTTTGGATCGCGCAGTGCACAAAGGTGACGATCGGGGTCAGATGGGCCACGGTCTCCTATCGCGCAGACACTATCGAGTGGCATGAAAGCCAGACGGTCGGTGGCGACCGGAAAACTTGCCGCAGCAGATTGAACCTCGCGTATTCGGCGGCATCATTACTGTACACACGAATGCATCCACTACCAATGTTTAGGAAATCGAAAAGCAAACATGCGTACTTTTAGGGCTTCCATTCACTTCAATATATATAAAATAAGAAAAAATACACCGGATAAATATTACACTTTTTTATCGCCAGTTGGCAGCCCAGCTCGTGGCAACCCTGCACTCGGCAACTCTGGACTGCTCCATTCTTTCTCTCGCAATTTCAAACACGCGTCTGCTTCCAAGAAAGAGGTAGGACGCAAGGGTTTGCTGCCGATGCACGGGCGGAGCACTCTCTCACGGGATTCTTAAATTCCGCTAGTGGAGCTCGCGTTCCTGAGCTGTGCGGCCTTTGGGCGCGGCCGGCCGTGTCTTAATTGCAACCACCTCCCGCTCTAACCGAGTCCTTCTCCGCGGCTCGGGTAAGATTGTCCCGAATGCAAAAGTTGTGCGGCTAATGCGACATGCTCCTTAGGGCGTTCGAATACTCCTTGGCGGTTTCGAGTCGTTCTACTAACAGCGCCTGGAACGCGTTCGACAGGTGCTTTTACTGCCCTATTCTGGCCATGCATCGAAAGTGGATCCGAAGCGGCAACAAATTGCGTCATAGGTGCCGGTGTCTCACCCTGTCGAATGTCGCCATCCTGGCGGTCGGTTGCAGAAATACTGGCGAAAAAGGCGAGCGGACGCAAGAACCGCTGTCGTCGGCTTCCATCGGCTGTCTTACTGCAGAACCAAAGAGCAGGCGTCGGTCGCATCCACCTCTGCTATTGCGGTACCGGCAGGCAAATGATAACCACCCGCGGCATGTGGTTATCACTTGGGCCCGTTCTTGTTTCGACCTTCTTATTTGGACATTCTCAAAACGTCCTTCTTTGTTGGGCCCGCCACATTTAATCTGTTCTCGTTACATCCTGCGTGTTTCATTCTCCAAAGGAAAAAAAAATCAAATGGAGGCACTTCGAGGCATCGGTGTTATGGCTGAGTCACCTCCTATCTCCGATGAAGTTTCTTCAAGTCCGCCCTTTACTTCTTTCCACTGACGTACACGCGAGCACTCGCATACACACGCACACGTGTTTTAGTCTCGTGGTTTGGTTAATAGTTCCTGGAATACGTCCTTTCTGCTCTTGAAACAAACCGCGAAGGCCAGGACCCGGTCGTTCTGTTGTCCAGAAGCGGTAGCAGGGGCTGGGCAATAAAACCTTGAACTGCACTTTTTTGTCAAAGCACGGCTTCGGGTCTTTGCTTCCCGGTTCGCTGGAGACTGCAATCAGAATTGCCCCCCTCCCCCCCCCCCCCGTACTCGATTTTTTTCTGAAAGTGGACTGTAGCGTACGCTACGAGCCACTGGAGCCAATCCAGGGCTTGAAACATATCACACGAGATTCAGCCCGAGTGCGAACGGGACCATATATGAAACAAAAACCCAGTTTGGATGTTTTGAGAAGGTTCAAACTATAATGTCTAAACAAGAATGGTGCGAAATGAGAAACGGCGAAATCGGAATGGGACGTTTGGAAATACACCCATCGCGGCACTCAAAAGCAAAACAGTTCTATAACTGGACAACACGGCGGCTTGGGCGAGTTGGTTATCCATGACACAAAAATGACAGCACATGTAGAGAATCCACACAAACAGACGTCACCACAGGCCACAAAAACTTTGTTTTTCTGGCCTGTGGTGTGGTCGGTGTGGGACGTTTGGAAAAGCACTCCATCGCTCACTTTATCAGGAAAAGAATTAGCTTATCTTAGTAGCTTATCTTATTAGCTCACATGAATGTCATTTAATGGGATGTTGAAGATAAATAAGCCAATATTCACGAATGTAACGAAAAGGCGTAGAATAAAAAGAAGTGCAATTATTGATTGAGTTGTAAGTCAGCGCTGTGTGAGTGTTTTGTCTGCTGTGATTGTGTCCCTAAGTGTGATTGTTTTTGTGGCCTTTGGTGACGTCTGTTTGTGTGGATTCCCTACTTGCGCTGTTATGTTTGAGTTCTATAACGTCATTCGGTGGAAATCTAGTTACCACTATTTAGGAAACACACCGGCTGGAGACGCACTCCAGACACCACAATTTCCTGTGTGGAAACCTGACTGGTTCCCACACTTACGACTGCTTACGACTGAAGACGCTCAACAATTGTTTTTGAGCCTCCTGTGGCTTGTTCATGACCGGAGACGCTGCGGCGCAGCCGGTCCTAGCACCCACAAGAAGCGTTAAGACCTGTTGTCGCGCTCTCATTCCTAATCCAGCGTAATTTAGTGAACCAGCCTTTAAGGCTTCTACTGCATTGATGGGGATGTAGTAGTCAGTAGTAGTAAGTGGTCGTAACCTACTAATTAGAAGAAATAGAATGCACACCATAGTGTTTGCTAGTGTGCAAAGTACACTCTAAAAACTGTCTGCGAGTTAATGTTTCTGCAGAGCATTCAGACTGACAGCCAATTCTTGCGAACAATAGAAGGACTCCAGCGAATTAAGAAGCTTAGAATGCGATTAGACAAAGGAACAAAAGTGCTATAGGCCCAGGGTCAAGGACCAAAAAATGTCATAATTGTTCATACTCACAATGAATTTTTGTATTCTTTAAATGTATTCTGAGCTTTTGCTGGGATTCTTCTTGGCCATGATTGGCTGTCGCTGTGTCCTGCAGGAAAGTGTTCTTGCAGATGTTTTTGCGAGTAGAGTCACTAAATAAACTACGCTGCATAGTAACGGCCAGACTTGATTGTGCGAAGAAATCATCCACTATCGCCCGACGGCAGTCACTCTGCGCGCAGAACAAGAACGGTGGCCATTACGCCACACGCAATGTGAACGTGCCTCTAAGCATCGTTTGTCAGTTTATTCGTCGCGATGTCGCTTCATAGAGTACAACCAAAAGTGCGCAGCTTTAGACTTCCCAAGAAAAAGCTTACCCGACACTTGATATTAACGCGCGATGTCACTCTTGTGACGTATATTGGCACGAATGATAAATTGACGACGCGGTAAATAACGAAAGGAATTAAACGTGTAATGTGTGAACTTGTGCCTAAACAAAAAGAAAACAGAAAATAAAAACAGAGCGTCACGGACGTCGAAGTTGCGAAGCAACAGGTCCAAACACAACAGCAAGACTGACTCCGGATCGCCACGCTCAGCGCGCTGTTTTCACTGGTAGGCTTCTGAAGCAATCGGTGTACAAGGTTCGGCACGTAGAATATTCGGTCCTCGAACAAGCGAAAGGGTTCTCGAATGTACGAGAACGTGACATTTAGAGAAATAACAAAAAGTTATTGCGTCCGTTCCCACGTATCGAACCTCTGCCCCTTTGCGTGGGAGTGAAGCACGATAAACTTCGGAATTTTTTCGCCTATATTCCTTTTATTACACAAAAAGTATAATATAGTAATAACAGAAAGTAAAAGAAAAGGAAAGATTTTTAAAACTCCCTGTATTTCGAATTAGAGCGCAGCTCTTGAGGGGGAGGAGGGGAGAATACTGGGGGAGGGTATGCCCCTCCTCCCTCATCCGTCCCCTCTCCTCCTCCCGTGTTCCTCTCCTCGTCCTCTGCTCCTCCACCTCCCCTCCTTTCCTCCTCCTCCTGTTCCTGCTCCTCTCTTGAGGTATTTCGATTTTACGATATACCGTGCTAAACAATCTGAGAAAGATATACAGGGTGTTTCACGAAAGGTGGACAAAGTCGATATTGCGAAAACTACGCGTCGCAACAACAAACAAAAAAAAAGGCTTGTGTCGTTTTGGTCCTGAGCCAGGGGCCTATTTAGGAGGGCGCAGCATTTCTCCCTTCTGCCTAGAGAAGGAGAAAAACGTCTCGTTCTTCCCTTCGTCTCCTGCCTGCTTGGGGGCGCTTTAGTAGAAGGGAGGAAAACGCGCCGTTGCTACCTTTTTCCTCCATTTTTTCTTCGAGTGTGTGTTTGGAAGCACTGAACAGAATGAAAGCGACGGGAGCCGGTCTACTCGTCACGAATCCCGGAGAAAAGGTCCCGGAGAAAAGCTCACCGGAGAGAAGCTCACCGGAGATAAACTCACCGGAGAAAAGCTCACCACTAAACCGGCGGATGTGGAGAAAAGCTCACCGGCCATTACGAGTTTATTTATTTATTGCGCATACTTCAAGGCCCCGAGGCATTACAGAGAGGAGTGGTACTATACAGTATAAAATCGTTGGCTACTTTCTTGAAGTCTGTGGCTTCAGTGATGGCAGCAATGGAGGCAGGGAGGTGGTTCCAATCGTTAGAGGTTCTTGGAATGAAGGAGTCAAAGTATAAGTTTGTTCGACATGATGGAGTCCCCACCTTAAACTGATGGTCAGTGCGAGACGATATGTAGAATGCACGAAGATATAACTGGTCTCGAAGAAGCGGGTTATGATGATAAATTTTGTGGAATAGGCATAGGCGAAGATACTTGCGACGAAGGGCAAGGTCAGGTAGATCCAGGGTTAATTTCATTGCGGAAACACTTGCATTACGAGAATAATTAGAAAGAATAAAACGAGCAGCACGGTTTTGGATGGACTCGAGAATGTTTGATAATGAAGCCTGCCCAGGATCCCAAATTGTACAAGCATACTCAAGTTTAGGCCTAACTAGGGATTTATATAATTGTAGCTTCACGGGAACAGCAGCAGAAACAAAGTGTCGGCGTAAAAACCCTAGCATGCGGTTAGCATTATTACATACGTAGTTCACATGCATATTCCAGGAAAGATTATGAGTTATGTGTATGCCTAGGTACTTGTACGAATCGACACATGTTAGCGGAGTATTGTTAAGGACGTACACGGTAGGGTCGGCGATCCTCGAAAGACGGGAAACACGCATGCTTTGGCATTTGTTAACGTTAAGCTTCATTACCCAGCTGGAGCACCAAGAAGAAATGATATCGAGATCAGACTGGAGCATTGTAGTATCACATGGGTTAGTAATCACGCGGTATAACACACAGTCATCGGCAAACAGTTTGATAGAGGATGCAATCTGGGCAGGAAGATCATTGATGTAAATTAGTAACAATAGAGGACCGAGGACAGATCCCTGAGGCACCCCGGAAGATACAGAAATAGTAGAAGAATTATGTTCGTTAGCAGTGACATATTGTGATCGGTCAGATAAAAAGCATCTAATCCAGCCCAAAACGTTAGGGTCAATATTTAACTTACTAAGCTTAAAAAGAAGTAAATCGTGTGAGACAGTGTCGAAAGCCCTAGAGAAGTCTAAAAATATACAGTCAACAATATCGCCAGAATCAATAGAACGAAACAGGTCATTAGTAAATGATAATAGCTGCGTTTCACAGGAAAATGATTTGCGGAACCCATGCTGACAGTCAGCGAAAAACGAGTTGGATTCAAGAAATGCGATAAGGTGAGAGTAAATTATATGTTCAAGGAGCTTACAGGGCACGCTAGTTAATGAAATGGGTCTGTAGTTCAAGGGAGAGCTTGTATTACCTGATTTATGCAAAGGAACCACCTTCCCTACCTTCCAATCACTTGGTAAGGTGCAGGAATGTAAGGACTGGGAAAAAATTTCGCAAAGAATTAAAGATGAGTAGGTCGCTGTACTTTTCAAAAACTTCGAGTTGATACCATCAATTCCTGCAGAAGAGGAAACCCTTAAGTTCCGAATTAAGCACTCAACACCAAATGAGTCAATAGAGATAGGAAACATCGGCAAAAAAGGAGCGTTAGAAAAAGTAGGGTAACTAGTTGGCGTAACGCGAGAAAAAAACGAGGCAAACACGTCATTCAAAATAGTGCAACAATCATTTTGAGCGATGGGATCATTACTTTCGTCACAAAGTTCAATCTTATCGGACCTATTGCCGCCGACCACATTCCAGAATTTCCGAGGATTATCTCTGAGAAAGGAAAACATGTAATCTTATAAAATTGTTCCTTAGCCTGTGCGACAGCTTGTTTGTACTCGGTATCAGCAGTGTCATAGGCGCACCAACGCTCAGGAGAGTTCGCTATCTTTGCGCGCCGAAATAGCCGTTTCTTTTTGTTTAGCAAACGCCTAAGGCGCGGATTAAACCAAGGGGCCCGCGAGTTCGAGCTGATACGTCTTTGTGGAATATACCGGTTAACTAAAGAAGTTACTTTCTGCTTGAACAGACACCAGTTTTCCTCAACTGTTCTTGTATGGAAACTAGGAATGTAATCAGCAATAAACGCTTCTAATTCATTGTTAATAGAAACAAAATCGGCACTTTTGTAGTCGCGAATAACTTTCGATGAATCAACTGATGAAACAGAGGCCTGCAAATCGCACTGAATAACACAATGATCACTTAAACCAGGTAGGTATGTTAAGGGGGACACAAGTTCAGGGGTTGTAGTAAGAACCAGATCTAATATGTTCGCAGAATGAGCTGTACATCGCGTAGGTCTGAGTACAAGCTGTTTCAAATTAAAATCTAGACAGAGGTTTAAAAACGCAAGGCTTTCTGGGGAGTGCTCATATAACGTTGGAGAAACAGCATTCCAATTAATTGCGGGGAAATTGAAATCACCCAGGAGCAGTAGAGGACAAGAAGGAAACCGCACAACCAGTAGGTTTAGAACATCGTAAAGCTCAGAACAAAAGCTAGTAGAAGAGGTAGGTGGCCGATAACAGGCGCAAAAAACAAAATCTTTGTGCCCAATACATACACGTGCACACACAAATTCTAAGGATGTGCTAATCGTTATGGCATTCGAAATTATACAATCACGGACAGCGATAAGTACACCACCACCTGAGCGCAAAGCACGATTGAATCGATAAAACCTGTACACGCCTTCGCATTCAAAAATTTCGTTATCAGCAATCTTGCTAGAGAGCCACGTCTCGGTAAGGATTACAATATCAGCCGAGCATGTGTCTATGAGGGATGACAATGTATCACGTTTGTTAACAACACTTCGCACGTTAGAATAAAGGATAGAAATGGTTTTAGCCACCGGGCCTCTTGTTAGCTATGTTACAGGCGGTCTAGCATTGCCAGTGCCTGGGGTGGGTGTGTCGCTGATAGCTACATGGGGCTCGTTGGAATCTACTTCACAGACACTATCAGTTGCGGGGCAGTACACGTAGCTTTTGTTATTGACGTGCAACTTGTTGAGTCCCTTTGTGTGATAGCGCCCTTCTGCGGTGAGCTACCCATGACCTTCAGAGCTGCCCGCTGGCACCATTGTTACTCGTGACCTATATAAGAAGTAGTCTTCTGTAAGGTAGCGAATAGGGTGAGTTGGTATACGTTATACATGATGAAACCGCTCAAACGACGATGATGGAGTAAAGACAACAAACAGGACAGGACGAAGCTGTTCTCGCAACTAAAGTTTTATTAGTGAAATCAACAGAAATAAAAAACAGCGCAGCCGACACTGATTACATCAAGAAACACCTACTACTCTATTAGGCACAACATAATATTTGGAGCTTAAACGGTCCGCACAGCGCTATGTCATATTAGCTCGCAAACAACAAACCTATTTATCTGACAGAGCTACAAACGGCCAGTGTTGTACACGTTCCTTGAAAAAAGGAACGAAAGCTCGTTCCTCGTTCCTTCTGATTTGTGGAACGCGTTCCCGTTACAAGTGACATATGTGAAAAAGGAACTCGTTCCCGTTACAGTTAAAAAAATGGAACGTATTGTTGCATTTTTTACTTTTATGTTTTGCTGATTACCATATTTAAATAGATTGAGGAAAGTTTTTTATCTATCCTATTAAATGGGAACGCACACATTTGAATGCCGTGATGGAAGAGCACCAGGAGAAGAAAACAAGCGGAAGCAGGGTTTCATTTGGTGATATATTCACCTTTAAAAATCAAAGCTTTTACCATATTCATGTTTATGGTGGGCGATCCAGACGAGCCAAATGTACTGTTACCCCGCATTGCACGAGCGTTTTACAGCCTCATACGTTTCAATCTAACAAAGAGTGTTGTTCCAACTTAACAACAGTTGCTTCTCGATGTTGCTGTCCGCAAGACATTGAAAAAGAGGGTACGGCTTTTGGAAGGCCAGTTTTGAAAACTACAAGTACTTCTTCGTGAAGGTTGGATCTGTTGTTCAGTTTGAAGGTGGGGGACAAGGAGAGAAGGAATAAAGGTTACTTTTTGTGTATATTTTAAGTGACCAATGTTCGAGATACAAGGGTTTGTTCGATGTCTGGTAACCTGTTCTTTTGTTGTAATTGTAGTTCTCTTTGTGGAAGTACAGTGATGGCGGTAGTCGGCCTTAGATTTCTGGGTGTATGAGGATTCGTGGATGCAAAGAAAGTAGCTGAGTTTGAAACGTCCCTCTTTTTGTGTGTTTTTCTTCGACCAGAAGTGTTGCCTTTTGTTCCGCAGTCTCGGGCACTGAAAAAAGAATCGATGTCTATTACCTCTCCTGGATCCAACTGTTACCCAAGCGAAAGGCACACAAAATAAACCCTAAGAGAAGTAACCAAAACGTCAACGAGATCCTGCTCTTCGCAAAGATACTGTTTTGGTGCTTTTAAAATTTCCCTTTTAGAAATGAAATAAAAATTACCCCACTGGACTAAAAAAAGGAACGCCGTTCTTTTTCAGTTCCATTACAAAATTAAAGAGTTCTCGTTTCAATTCCACCGATGCAAAATGGAACGGTGTCGTTCCTTCGTTCCTCCTAAAAGAAACGCGTTCCAGAAACGCCGTTCTTTATAACGCCGTTACGAGCAACACTGCCGACGGCGCACTGCCAGCTGTCGATAAATTATTGTCTTCTTTACCGGCGTACGATGTTCTGATTTTATACTGGCGGCTTCATTAATATACAAAATGGGTGATTACTAATTTTCGAGGAATTAGTAAATATGCCCAATGAACTTCAAGAATATTACAAAAAGAGGATATATTTTCAATGAAGTGACAAATGCGAACTGTGCTAAATTGTCACGTTTGACGCAGAAACCGCTAAGTTAAAAAAAAAAAAAAGCGGTGAGCTTGTCTCCGCATTCGCTCAAAGGCCGGTGAACTTTTCTCCGCATCTGACGGTTTTGCTGTGAGTTTTTCTCCGGTGAGCTAATCTCCGGTGAGCTTATCTCCGGTGAGCTTTTTTCCGGTGCGCTTTTCCCGGTGAGCTTTTCTCCGCCGCCCACTCGTCACCGGAAAACTCGTCAGAGGAAAACTGGTCACACCGGCCCTCTCGTACGAGGTCCATTCATCACAGGAACACTGGTTGCAAGTTTGAATTAGTATCAGAGAGAATACGTTTGACCTTGTTTTACAGAAATGGACTAGGGTCCAGTGTACTCGTGTAGCAAACGTTCCTTTTTTTTCTTTTTCCTTGTTTACGCAAAAAGAAAGGGTCCAGTACCCATGTGTAACCAATGAAACCCGACCTGCTCTACTTTAGAACAGGGATAGCCATGCTTAGACTAATCCTGCTCTGTCTAAAAAATGAACTTCGAACCCGGATTTTAACCAGTTCAGCCTAGAGAGAACTGGCCCGTGAACGCGGGTTATAAAAAAGCTGCACTTTTTACCAATTTCACGTCTTTGCTGGGGACACGGAGGCTCGCAGAAACTAGACGCAATAAATGCTGGGATTGCCGGTCTTGGGTTACGGGTCTCTAACTTGGAGGCAAAGGTCAACGAAATCACCAGCGTAAAGGAAAATGTTGCCACCCTTACCAAAACGCTGGGTGGTGTTCAGCGTGAGTCTACGATTGTGCATGACCACATGACTTTCCTTACTGAAGGTCTTGACGATATGAACAACCAAATGCGAAGAAACAACTTAATTCTGAAGGGCTTGCCCGAAGGTGAAAACGAGTCGTGGAGTGACACAGAGGCGTTGGTTTCAAACTTCATAAAAGAAAACATAACTGAAAACCTAGGGGAAATAGAAAGAGCTCATCGGCTTGGTCAAAGGCGAACCGGTTCGACCCGGCCGGTCATTGTCAAGTTCCTAAGCTTTAATAGCAAAGATGAGGTCCTACGAAATGCTCACAAACTAAAAAAATGTGGTGTCTCCGAAAGTTTGGATCTCTGAGGTTTTTTCACCCAACGTGCAATTCGCTAGACAAAAGTTGTGGGACTTTGCGTAACAATTTCGAGACCAGAATATTAGATATAAGCTTTCTTTCGATAAACTACGTGTCGGAAACCAAACGTATCTGTACGATAATGAAAGCGCGGCTGTCATCCAACTGGTCGTCCCACCACGTGCAAGTCCACGTCCAGCCGAGTGACTCGCTCGAAACGAACTATCTTCATCGGTATCTTATCCTAGAAATGTACCAACGTTATTTATTTTTTTGTAACGAACTTTCGCAGCTTAGTTCCCAAACAGGATGATTTCGAGTGCATCACTTCGTCATGCGACCCTGATATTATTCTCGGTACAGAAACTTGGTTGACATCCAGTGTCGAGAACTACGAACTAATGTTAAGTAAAAACTACAAACTTTTCCGAAAGGATTGAATTTCTATGAGGGGAGGGGGCGTACTCATTGCAGTTAAAAATGACATTCCTTGTTCTCTTGTTAAGTGCGATACCAGCTTGGAAATAATCTGTATCCGGGTCGAGTTGGACTTGTGCCACGCGTTGATTGGTGCCTGTTACCGTCCACCGAGCACTAGCCCTGGTGACTTTAACGAGAACTTGTACACCTGCCTTGGCACAGTAAAGAGTGCTTACCCAAAATATATTCTGATACTTGCTGCAGACTTTAATTATCCAGGAATAGATTGGGAGACACTCCAGCCATTCCCAAACTCCGCGCATTCAAGTCACTACAACGAGTTTGTTTTTGTTAGAAGCGTTTGAACTAACACAGATGGTGAACGTTCCAACACGGAATCTCGCAACTTCAGATTTGTTCTTGATATCTAATCTGAATATGTAAATTCAACTAACGTCATTGACCTCATTAGTGACCACGCCATTGTGCATGTTGAAACATCTTTCACTTTAAAGCGCTTCGGAAACTGCCGTAAGCAGATTCATGATTACACTCGTGCAAATGTTGACGGCTTAAACGCTGAACTAGCTTTGTTCTTTGACCAATATTTTATAACTTGCGCGGGTCGTTCGGTGGGAAACAACTGGATGAATATTAAAACTGCGCTGCCGCGCCTGCTTTCAGTCTACGTACCCATAATCAAAATGAGATCAAACGCCCTTTCACCTTGGTTTACGACCAACTTAAAGCGCTTACTAAACAAAAATAAACGACTGTTTGCTAAAGCTAAAAGGAGTGGTGAGGATTACGATTGGTCATCTTATCGCCTGTTTTCGACTCGAACTAAAAGTGAAATAAAGAAAGCTAAGAAGGAATTTTTGGTCCCAAGTTATCGCTCCTTCTCCGTTCCGACCCGCGCAAGTTTTGGAAGGCTATCAGTCCGGGTCATGGCCGTACTGACCTCGTGTTCATAGGGGACGATTCTCGCCACATGAACGACAGTGAGGCTGCAGATTTGCTCAACTCGTTTTTTTTTTCGAGCATATTCACGGAGGAAGACTTCCCTTCCTCCTATCTCTGAACGCCCAATTGTTGCTATGTCGCTATGTCTCCCATTGAATTTAGTAGCGATGGCATTATGAAGATAATAGAAACACTCCCAACCAACAGTGCCCCGGGTGAGGATTCCATACCAGGAAAGTTTTTAAGGTGATAAAAGGTTTTGTATCCCCTCTTTTTCTAATCTATTTTAACAAAGTCTTGACTCGAGAAGTGTTCCACCCGATTGGCGTTCTGCAATTGTTAAGCCCATTTTTAAATCTGGCGACGGATCCAACCCGTCCATTTACCGTCCAATTTCCCTTACAAGTGTGTCTTGCAAATTAATGGAACATGTTATTTTTACGAACATTATGGCACACTTAGATCAAATCAACTTTTTCTTTCCTAATCAACATGGTTTCAGGAAAAACTACTCATGTAACACGCAGCTTTTTGAATTTGTACATGATTTACACTTAAACACCCATGCTAAATCGCAAACTAATATTACATTTATCGATTTCGCAAAAGCTTTTCATACAGTATCTCATGCGCTTTTAATTTCAAAGCTTCGTCACCTTCAAATTGACCCCTTGATAGTTGATTGGATATCGGCTTTTCCTACCAACAGAACCCAATCAGTGATGGTTAACGATAGTGTTTCTTCTCAGCTGCCTGTGGTCTCTGGAGTGCCCCAAGAAAGCGTTCTCGGACCCTTACTTTTTTAGTATATATTAACGACCTTCCAGAAAGTATTACGTCAACAATTAGGCTTTTTGCCGACGATTGTGCTATCTATCGAAAAATATCTTCCCCAGCCGGTCACCTAGTTCTTCAAAACGACCTGAACATAATCAGCGAGTGGTGTGTAACCTGGCAAAGGAAAATAAATTATAGTAAATGCCGCGTATTAACAGTTACAAACAAAAAACAACATTGTCATATTTCCAATATTCAATTTTAAACCAGGTTATTTAAAATGCACCATCGTATAAGTATTTAGGGGTTCATTTTAGCAGCAACTTGTCCTGGAAAAAGCATATAGAGAGCACAATCGCAAATGCATCTGAAAAGCTCGGTTTCTTAAAACGTAACATTCATTCCGCTCCACAAACAACGAAGCTACTAGCTTATAAATCAATCATCCTTTTGAAACTAGAATGTGCCAGTATTATATGGAATCCTCACCAAAGCTATTTAACTTTAAAACTAGAACCTCTGCAGACTAAAGCTACGCGATTCATTTGTCACGAGTACTCCACCTTCACAAGTGTCACAGACTTAAAGAGAAGCTTGCACTTAGACCCCTTAGAGATTCGGCGGAAAATTGCTCGTTTGTGTTTTTTTCATCAAATATATACACGGTTCATATCTGCTAGGCTTGATCATTCTTTCAAAATTGAGCCCATTAGGTCACGTACTAACCTGTTCATGTTTTCACCACTCCCTTTAGCCAGAAAGGAATGGAATAGTCTCCCCAGTGATGATTGTGGTTTTATCTGACCCGATATTGTTTAAACAGAGTTGGGAAGAGTTGTTTTTGTTTACCTGCTAGTCTATGACGGTTTTTGTATTATTGTTAACTTCAGTGTTTGTACTGTTCGAGTTTCACAATGTGTGTGAAATTCATTGCACGTTTTCCTCTTTTGTACACTTTGGCGTTTTTGTTGTTGCATTGTTGAATACGTTTTTTTTTTTCAAAGCTTCTTATATATGTATCAGTCACGACTTTTCCCCCATTCTTGTCATTCCCCCTCATGTAATGCATCAATAGATGCTTTTGAGGTCAATAAATGAAATGAAATGAAATGGGAGTAACGAAAACTCAGCGTTGGGCTCCATTGCTACTCTACGACGAGGCTTTCCTATACAGTTAGCAGAGGATGCGGTGCTGGTATTTACTGGGTATGTCGGGATCGTACTATTGGCAAGGCAAAGATTTCTACTGACGAATCCATTAGTGTTGTAGCGGTCGTAACTGGGACTCACACACATGCTGGGGATCCAACTGAGTCCAAGATACTGAAAGTCCGCCAGAGCATAAAGGGAAAGGCAGGTAAAATATTTTGTCTTTTTTGCATTTTGGGAAGATGCAGTGTAATTTCTAACCTGTTTTCGTGTACGCTATTTTATTGAAGAGAACGGAAGCGACCCACCACATCGGATCCTACTTGATGCCGCCACTGCTGTCAGTGATCGTATGACTTTCCAGATGCCTTCGCCAAGCACGCTGAAACGTACAATTCGAAAGCAAATACAAGCACCCCAAAGTCAACACGTTCTCCCAAGTCTGCGAGAAGACATAAATCTACCAGACGAGTACCAGGTAATTAAGTATGTCTACCAAATTTTTTTATTGAGCTACCCAGTTCATCAATTTAGAGCAATACGTTTTATATCTTTTCCCGGTGTCCGGGCTACACGACGAGCCCTTTCTTGCTCATGAAAGCGGCTCTCGAGACAAGGACTGTCTTCTGGTTTTCGGCACACCGAAATATTTTGAGCTCATTTCTACTACGAGGGCCGGGTTTGTGGACGGGAGTTTGAAGGTGACGCCGTCGCTATTCTGTTAGGTGTACGCGGTGCATGGACTGTACCACGGCGCTGTGATCCCGCTTCTGTGCGCTTTGCTTCCAAACAAGAATGAGGAAATCTACCGGCGGTAAGCTTCATTGTGGATATTGCAGGGTTCGACTTTTCGTATGTCGCAAACTCCAGCATCATTTTCCCTTCGTTTTGAGACTTTTTCGGTGCTCTCCAGCTTTATGTCAAGTGTGGAAGTCGAGGTAATCTACTGCGACTTCGAGGCAGCCGTGATCGCAGCGTGTCGCAGTCATTTTTCTCCAGTGAGGGTTCGAGGATATTCCTTTCATCTGCGGCAATCGGTGTACCGGAAGCTGTGCAAGTCGAGCATGCCAGCGCGCTACTGCAAAGACGAAGATTTTGCTGTTCGGGTAATTACGTCTGGTCCTCTAAGCTTGAAAGTAAGCCATCATCATATTGATACTACTTTATTCAGCTTACCACGTCATGAAGCCTCCCAGAAAAATGCGTTCCTCTTTTGGAACGTCATATACCCGTTGCATATTTTCACAAATTTATAGTATTAACGAGGCCTATCACCAGAACACACTTGAAACGCCGAATTTTTCATTCGTTTATTAGCTCGTCTACGCGTTCTTATTACTTATTTTATTTAATAAGTGCGGTTCGTTCAGCTGCATATTCGGATTATTAGTTTATGCCTACATATTGTGCATAAACAACCAGTTGTGTCGCTGCCTCTCTTTTTACGCGTACAAAAATGTTTCAAAATATATATATAATCAAAAAATAACAAAGGTGCAAGTCAAGCGAATACAATATTCCATCGACGTATATGCCAATAAGTATTGTCTTTTCTAGATGGGAATGTTACCCGCGTTGGCGTTCCTGCCACCTGCCGAGGTTCCAGATGGCTTTGACGAGGTTCTCAAGGTCCTAGTGAGGCCGGCGATCTGGCCATGTACTTTGATGACACCTACGTTGGTCGCCGAAGGCTCAATGGAGTTCAGGCAGCCATGTTCCTACCAAGCCTATGGTCTGTGCATGATGCCGTGCAGCAAGATATGCCACGCACAAACAACGCTGTCGACGCCTGGCATCGAGGCTTCCAGGTGCGTTACAGTTGGTTTGGTTCTCACTGTTTTAATATGCTAGAGTCAGTAATTTCTGACATATTTCATGTTAATCTGCGCATATCTTTTGTTTCTTGCTGCAGTCCAACGTCGACTGCTGTCTTTCCAACCTCTGGGCCTTCCTGAGGTGTCTGAAGGTTGAACAAGCAATACAAGAACTGAAGATGGCTCATTTAGACGCGGGACAACCGCTGCCGCGTCTCGCACAGAAATATAAAGATGTGAATGAAGCATATCTAGAGTTCTAGAAGAGCGCTTCACGGGATCTCCTCTCTGCACGCTTCGAAATATTGCTAGAAATATCCGGTTTTGCGTTCCACGCTGTAATGGACCGTGCAAGCTCAATAAAATCGCATTTGTCATTTCTAAACCATGTCGTGGCATCTAGTTATTTTTATTTCAATTTCAGCGCCATATTTTGATTACAGCTACCAACACGGTGCGTTAGATAATTCACAAGAATAAAAACAGAAGTAAATTGGTATTATCGAAATAAATAGCGCGAAGGTCAAGAACAAACTGACAGAACAAGCGCTAACTCTCAACTGTCGTTTTAATAATCACAGAAGACGAGAAAGAGGAAGCGTTTCTCGCTCGTCTTTCTTTTCGGTATGATAAATTCCCAAAATGAAATTGTCTTGACGGGAAGAGGAAGTTACGTTAAAAAAACTGAGAAATAACAAAAAAGAAAGAGGGCGTTACGTTAAAAAAATGAGAATTAGCAGAAAGAAAGGAAGAAGTCGTCCACAGTAGCCTAATGAAACCACCTCAAGTAGGAAAGTTAAGGTATTGAAGTTCTTTTCCAGTTAATGCCACTGATGGTGCACTTCCCATCAAGACAATTTCATTTTGGGAATTTATCATACCGAAAAGAAAGACGAGAGAGAAACGCTTCCTCTTTCTCGTCTTCTGTGATTATTTCTTTTTCTTCTTAAGTTCAAAGACTTTGTCTTCCATTGTTAAAGACGCTATTGATATGTTTGTGCCACAGAGCATTTCCAAGCCTTCAGTTTATCCTGATTGGTTTTCTAAGGATTTGAAAACCTATCTGCGTAAAAAGAACCACTTTCATAGACTTTTTAAACAAACTGGATCAGATTTATGATACGCCGAGTTTAGCATATATCGGGCTCTAACTAAAAAGTTGTACTTTACAGATAAGTACTTGTACCTCGACCGAGTAGAGCGCAGCTTGAACCGGTGCCCAAAAGATTTTTGGCGGTTTGCAAAACAGCACACACGTGATACCAACCAGGGGATTTGCCTACGCAACCACTCAGATAACGACAGCTATGTTTCCTCCCCTATTGAGGTTGCAAATGTTTTTGCCGATTACTTTAGCAACTGCTGTTGTACCGGGCAACAAGTTGTCCGGTCCATGGATATCAAGATTGACTGCCATGACTTTTTGTCTTGTATTAGAGTAGACCTGGAAGAAATCGCTGAAGCCATAAAAAATCTAAAACCAAAGTTATCTTCAGGGGCCGACTCTATCCCATCCTTTATCATCAAGGGGTGTGGTGAACTGTTCATACCCATCTTAGGGCACATTTTTAACCTTTCTCTTAGTTCTGGAGTTTTTCCATCGTTATGGAAATCTGCGGTTGTTGTACCAATTTTTAAAAGTGGTGATCGATCTATTTCTAGTATCTATCGGCCCATATCTTTATTGTCGGGGTTTTCCAAAGTGTTCGAGCGCGTTATACACAAACGAATTTTTTTTTACTTCCACCGGAAATTCGATGCTTGCCAGCATGGTTTTCTGACTGGACGGTCGGTTGAAACTAACCTGTGCTCATTTTTGAACTATTCTGTCCCTGTTGTTATGAACAGAGGGCAAATTGATTGTATTTATTTTGATATGTCAAAAGCATTTGATAAAGTGAACCACGAGTTGTTATTACGCAAATTGTCTTTATATGGTTGTTGCGCACAGGTGTGTAAATGGTTCCAAAGTTACCTATCATGTCGTCCCAACAGCGTTCGCATAGATAACAGTCGCTCAAAAACTTTCTTTTCCAATTCCGGTGTTCCCCAAGGGTCTATTCTTGGTCCCCTTTTGTTTCTTATTTTTGTAAACGATCTATCGTCCAATGTGAAAAATGCTGAGGTGTTGTTGTTTGCAGATGACATTAAGATTTTTATGAATGTTCGTACTCTCGCCGACTGCGATACTTTACAGCATGACGTGTCGCGAATAGTTCAGTGGTGCAAATTGAATGACTTGTCACTGAACCCTCTAAAAACAAAGGTTTTAACTTTGTGCAAACGTCATAATGTAATACATAATAGTTATCTATTAGAAGGGATTCCTATCGAACGTGTATCTTCTGTAAGAGACCTTGGCGTGTGTATAGATAGCGCATTGACGTTTATTCCACACGTGTCATCTATTGTTGGCAGAGCAACTAAGATGCTGGGACTGATATCTCGCATCACGCAGCAGTTTAAAAACCCAGCCTCTATTATTCGTTTATTTTGCTCCCTAGTAAGATCACGGCTTGAATTCGCATCTGTAGCATGGAACTCAATATCTGGAACGCAGTCAGCGAAAATTGAAACTGTGCAAAAGCGTTTCGTACGTATTGTTTATGACCGCTATTTTCAACGTCGTTTTTATTATGATTATTACTTTCTCGTTGATAAGATTTCTCTGAGGCCATTGTCCGAAAGAAGGGCCGAGCGTGACTTAATTTTTCTACATAAGGTAGTAAATGGGATGATAGATAACGATATGCTTTTATCCAGAATTAACATTCATGTCCCTTCTCGGTTAACTAGGAACCATACTGCTTTTTACGTCAATACCATGTGTAGATCCTCGCCCCTGTCACGTATACAATCGTTATATAATCGCCTTAATGATACAAATATTGATATATTCAGTGATATATCTGTTTACCGCAAGCAATTGGAAGTGCTTCCAACACACCTTTGACCTGTGCTTTACTTTGCTTTTATTGTGTTACTTTGTTTCTGTTCGATTTTAGCATTGACTTGTGCGCCAAAGTGAAGACCTCCGGGTTGTTTTGGGGCACATAAAAATAAAGATTATTATTATTATTATTATTATTAAAGCGACAGTTGGAGAGTTAGCGCTTGTTCTGTCAGTTTGTTCTTGACTTTCGCGCTATTTATTTCGATAATGCATATCCAACTAGCCCACCTTAATATTTTAGTAAATTGGTAGTTCTAAATTAAAACTCCACGCCGTGGCACGAGTGTTCCTTGTGACGATTATTCCGGCGTGACGACAAATCTTCGTACACAGATGCCCTGTGACGAGCTGGCCTCCTTGACGAGTTAACCTATGACCAGTTAGCCTGTGACGAGTTCTCCTAGACCCGAACGCCACAACGCATGTATTTTCGAACTGCGGGCCTCAAGCCCACGTTATTAGCCCACGGCCTTCCTTTGACTGCGCATTCGGGCTCAAGACTTACGAGATGCCTAAGCCTTATCGAAGCTATGCACTGCCCTGACGTCAGGCTGCGACGGTGGCGCTGACCTTGGGCAGACACAGACGCTCACTTTGACGCGGTTCGTGCTCACGCGCAGTTCCCCACACCTTGTGTGGAATCTGCACGTTTTCCCACACATCCTGTGGGATTGTTTGGGAACAGTGTTTGGCATTTAGGCGATATTCACTGGGCGCCATGTTTAAGTGAGCACTTCAGAGCGCATACCAAGAACTAGCTCACATTAGTAGGCTGCTAAGACCGGTAATCTTAATGGCGTGGAAAGCACGTTGCAAAAGAACTGTGGAGCATCACCGTCAGCACGCACGTAGCAGCTGCGCACACAAATATGACCGCCAGTGAATACACCCCATAAGAAGCTCGCGCGGGAGGCGGAGCAACTGGATCTCCCCACTGCCGCTCTTACTCTTTCTGTGATCAATGGGGTATTTACTGAACGCCATTATTGAGTGCGGTGTTTAAAGGGCATGCTGAGATACAAGCTCACGCTTATACGCTGCTAAAACCGGAAATCTTGATGGTTCGGAAGGCGCATTCCAGAAGAACTGCGGAAGCTCGCCGTCAGTACGTGCTCAGCTGCCGCGCACTCAGCTATGGCCGCCAGTGAATACTTTCTATAGTACAGGTTAGATAGCAGATATCGCGTTCTGGATTCAAACGAGCCACCTGAAACCCGTAGGTGGGCCATATCAGCTATCTCGAAGCACCGATGCTGCTGGCATATTTAAAATAGGCTGAACTCGTTTGGCGAGTCCAAACCCAACCCGTTCCTTTGTTTCACGAGTCTTTCCAGAGGTACAATTAAATAGGACGAATTCGCTTTGCACGTTGAAAAAGGGCTCACGTTCTGTGTCAATTTCACGTATTTCGACAGCGGGTGAAACTTGCGAAGAAATGCCATTGAAAACCTTCCGTCAACGTTTTATCAAAAACTAGTTTTCCAACTTCTTACAAATTTTTCTGGACCAGACAGAAAAAAAATTGCATATACGGCTCCGATATATTCGTTCCTGTTTCGGAATACTTCAATATCGACTGGAGTTTTTTGTTGCGTTTTGAAAGTTTTCAGCTTTGTCCCGTACTCGCCCCTGGAAATCGATGCAAGAACGAATTCGATTCGCGCTCGCGGTGCCGCCTTTTCGTTCGTCTTCTTCGATCCACGCGCGTCCTCACGCGCCCAAGATCTCCCAGCTGTTGCCGACTCTTCCAGTGTTCGGGTGTACGTCTCATTCTCCCGTTTTTCATGGAAAAACCTCTATTAAAAAATAAACAAATGAATCAAGCAAAAATATTTTCCCTCGCACGCCTTCGATATCTACCCTTCGTTCCCCTTCAAGCGGATAGTGCTGCGGGAGCTACGTGCACGCCGGATCAATCAACCCTTTCGTCATCTGATGGCGCTCTCTGAGCATGGATCTGGGTGAAGACATTGATCACGTGGCCAAAGATAGACGTTCTACGGTCCAACAAGAAGTTGGCTTCCACCGCACTGTATGCTTAAGGCGGGAATGGGGTACAGAAAGCCCACGTGCTCGGCCGGATGTTCCCGAATTTCTTCTTGCAATGACTACTGAATTCTGGCTTAGCGTCAAATATGCCGTAGCGATTTGTTGCAGTTTAGTGTGGAAGACATAGCGACGAGGAGGGAGGTGCTGTTTTTATTTATTTTTGGTCGAATTGTTACTAATTGAGCTTTATGTTTATATATATATATATACAATTTTCTTTTACCATATAAAGGCCCAGCGATAGTCGAAAAGCCTCTGAACAATAAAAGTGCCGAGAATTTCTAAAGGTCTAACGACCAGTTGAGGTTTCCTTCCGTGTTGGGTAGATAAGTTCCCACTGAATCACCCAATGACGTCAGCCAGTCATCGCATGTCAATAAAATCAAACTCTTTTTGATGCAGAAATATTTAGGCCTGACTGGCTTCAGTGCGCTCTTTCTTTATGGAATGCGCTTCTAGCACTTCCCTTGCAACAGCTTTCATTGGCCCTCCCCACGATCGTGGTATTTTGAAAGTCGGGCTGGCATAGACATTTTCTGCATTGAAGAGATAGGTGTCCTGTTTTTGAACGCAATGACCGGTCATGCCCGCACATCCTCTCATTTATGCACCATCACGTCTGGCCGATGTACACCTTACAGCAGGTCCGCGGTATCCTGTACACCCCACCCAAGTTACATTCTACAAATATTTTAGCATGATTGCCGGTGCATAAAATGCTCGTCGTTCCTTTTTTTTTTTTTTTTGAATCCGTGGTCACAATTGGGCCAGCTTGCGTGGCGCCGAAAACCCTGTGTATATAAACACCTGTGTATATAAACATATGAGTATACCTTAAGCAATCCTTTTCTGAGCTATATATAGCTCAGAAAAGGATTGCTTAAGCTTATACTCATATGCTTATATACACAGGTGTGTTTTCGGCGTCACGCAAGCTGGCCCAATTGTGACCGCGGATTTTATATATATATATATATAACGGGCATGGTAACACGGGGGGAGGGTGAAAAGGCGTGGGTATAATTGAGAGGAAAAGAAAACCCTTGGCGAAAACAGCAACAACGGACGGTTTATACTTCGCTGACGTAGTCGGCCGGAGTCCGACCTTCGTCAGGAAGCTTCCTTACGAAGGCCGGACTCCGGCCGTACGTCGAAGAATAAACCGTCCGTTGTTGCTTTTGTAGCGCTGGCCGAGGTTGGAGCAGTTTCGCTTGGCTCTGGAGAGCCGTGCTGCGCATGCGCGATGAGCAGTGACGGTACGGGCAGAACTGGCATGGCGCCTCAGGTCAGTCCCCGATGCACGCGCGCATGCACCCGCTCGAGATCATGGCTCGCGCTGTCCGGTTGTTCTGGGCGGCAGCTTGGTTGCTTGATACATAACAACACGGCGCACAGCTGGCCAAACCAACGACGGGCACCTGGCACGCCCCAGCGGAGGACTGAGGATTAATTTGGACCCTCTGGGGATCTTTTGACGTGCAACCGAAAGCTCGGTTACACGGCGCCTCCTCCGCAATAAGAAGAGCGGAGAAGCTTAACTCGATCGGATACCGAAGTAGTCACATAAGGCGTATACCGTGTGTGTGTCAGTGAAGCAGCGGTTTACGAATGCGGTTTTCACTGCGCGTTTATATGGCTCGGCGGGACATTAGATGGGAATATAACGATCACTATTACCAGACTAATTAACTAAAATCCGTTAATTATGTTTTTCATTGCTGTAATTAGGATATATGTTTATATTACGAACTTTGAGGCGGTCATATGCCAAGACTGTTCCATTTTGTAGAATTCGCGTAACCAGCTTGTGTACCGCGAAATTCGTCCACGAATTTTGCACTTTTATCCGGCTAATGTAGCAAAGTTCGGCTATAGTGGCCACTTTCGTGGGTTTGCCGAATTGAGTGGATAAAAAGTCGGATTAAGTAAAAACTTCGGGGGCAGATATCTTGGAACACAGACACATTACGCGAATTCTACAAAATGGAACAATCTCGGCACATGACTGCCTCAAAGTTTGTAATATAAGCATATATCCTAATTACAGTAATTAAAAAGTTAATTAACGGATTCTTGGTTAATTAGTTTGATAATAGTGATGGTTATATTTCTATCTAATGTCCGCCAAGCCATATAAACACGCAGTGAAAACCGCATTCATAAAACTTTTACCCCTTTATTTAAACATTTGGTGCAGTTAAAAAACACCCTGTATATATATATATATATATATATATATATATATATATATATATATACCGAAATGAAAAACTCGACGGTGAGAAACAACAAACAGCGGAAGTTTAGTCAACAGTTTCACCGATAGACTCGGCCTCGTCAGGAGATGACTTACAAGTGAGTATGTATATGTATACATAAATTAAGTACCCACCACGACACGCGTATTTGATTTCAAATGAAACCGCCCGAGAGTAATGGAAACTTACTTTGTGCTTTTTATTTATTTATTTAAGTAACGTCTAAAAGCCCCCGTGAGGCATTACATGGAGGGAGGCAACGTAAGAATCACTAGAATGATTTGCAAAATGTATGAATACAAAAAAGTAGAAAGAAACACATCAATGTGATTATTAAAAACTAAAGTTCGCAATCAATAATTACAGGTCCCAACGCACATACAACAAAAGATAAATTAAAGTGGATAATTACAAAAACAGAAACATAATAAATAGTCAAGGTCACCAACGTATGCACATTGAAAAGATCCGCAAAATAATCACAAGTGCTGTCTCAAGTCATCAATGAGCATGCTTACAAGAGGTGGGTCATCGTGAGTTACGCAGCCGGGTCATAAAGTGATCGTGATATCTGTTCAGAACTACTTCACTTGCCAACTCATTCCAGTCAGTCGTGGCACAGATGAAAGGGGGAGGGGACTAAATAAGCTAGTCTTCACGAAAGGAATACAAACGCACTAGGGTGATCATGACGGGGGAACATGAGTGCAGGGGTAGGACGGAATTTTGAAAAATTCAAGATGAGCTATGAAATTTCTTTTGGAAAAGGGACAACCCTATGAGATACTCCTCTGATTCAGCGCCAATAAACTGATGGAATCGTTAAGCTGTGTAACACTTACAGGTGATTATGTTTTCAGTGTTAACTGAGTTGCCCATTTTGAACAGATTCAAGTCTGTCAATATATATTTTGGATGCGGGTTATGCTATAGTAGATGCATATTCTAACTTCTTAATGAAAGTAGCGTACGCAAAAAGTTTAGTTTCCAGCGTTGCCATAAACAAATGCCCTCTAAGAAATCTACTATTTGATTAGAACTTTTGCTGATGTATTCTATGTGATATTTAGTATAGTTTGAAGTTAGGTGAGCTCCTAAATATTTATATGAGCTTAATTTCTTTGTCGACTTAAAAGTAAGCATGTTTGGCAGAAGTCTGTCTGGCTGAGATCAAATTGTGAGAAAAAATATGCACAAACCAATTATTAAATCTTAAGGGTGTTGTATTTTGCGTGTGCTTCGTGTTGCGCGTGCACTCGCACGGCGAGAAAAAGAAGGCAGGAGGAGGTTTTTCCAAACCGAAGGAGCGCCCTGGTGTCTGTTGTCCTTGAGGTTGCCAGTATTAATTCCATCACATAACTTTGGTGCCGAAACCAGAAATTAACTACAACCAGGACATGCCGCACCCAAGCCAGGAATGTGTCGAACGCCTCAAGAGAAAAAGGACCACCCTGCGCGCCGCCACAACGAGAGTGATCAACGAGATCGGCGCCCTGCTGACCTCGGATCCGACTGAAATAGGTGAGCTGGAAGAA
>JAZHYW010055630.1:0-46971 GCA_037355805.1 Ixodes ricinus | reverse complement strand
TAAAATGCGAAAATCGCCGATGTGTTTACGCTCGAAACTACATCCCGCAGTGTACATTGAATATAATATCCCGACTCACGTCGGTTGTTTTCTAAATACTTAGTAAAGTTGATCCTCTCGGGGTCCTTCAGTGCATATTAAACCTAACGTATGACTTTCACTTTGAAAAAATTAAAAGAACACAAAAATCTTGCAGGTGTTATGAAATAATAAACCATTTGACTCATATCACACTGGGAACCCAGCTGCCTTCTATATCAGCATTGCAGTAGGTGAAACAACAAAGGCACGAAATGCGACAAATTGTAAAATCTCACACAGTGAATCCCTAACGCCATCAGACAAGGAATGAACAAATTCATTTCAGTGCTCAAGCACGCTATTGCATCAATATTGTTGAAGGTACCTTTCAAAGAAAAGTAGTTGCGAAGTAATTGCACACCTTTCTGAAAGAAATTCATAAACTAAACCAGTTGTGGCGGCAACGCGCCATGAGGAATGCACGGGACGAGCGGATAGGACAAATTCCCTTATAATAAGATACTCCATTCTTTTTAAGAAAAAAACGTGTTTTGATGATTGTGATAAACCCGGAGAGCACATATACGAGCAGAACGTAAGGGCGCAAGTGAGCTGGTGTATATTAAACATTTTAGTGAAAAAACCCGAGACTGAGTTAATGACACACGACGACAAGGAAGAGAAGGAGAACATAATGTTCGTGCGTGATTTATGCGTGCTATATCTTTAGTTATGCTTGGTTACGGGATCTTGGGTGTTTTGGGATGCGTTACACACGCGACACGCTCATGTACCTACTCGCTATATTAAAATGATCAAGACAAAATTTATTTAATTTTATGAGTGGAGTGTGTGAAGAGTATTACGGTATCAGGTGGGCGTAAAAAGAGACAAAGAATTTTCATCTCAATTGTAACTTTTACTTTTCCTTCCAATATTTAGAAAAAATGAGGATGTTCTTAGATGTCTCGACTCCCCATGCTAAGTAATATTACATTAACTGGAGCAAGGAAAATAATTTAACTAAAATAAAATGTCTGAGGAGAGGACACAGCGTCCTCATCTTGCCCCGCCCTATGGGGCAAAAATCAGACAACCTAGTGGGGTACAATGAGACACACTGAAGAAAAACTGATATGCGTTCACTTTTTCAATGGAAACAATTGAACGCACTGTGTGAGCTCCAATGCACTCTTTATGAGCCCATTTCCTGCATTCCATGCATTCGATCCATGCTGAATGCGGGGATGCTTGGCTCCAAAGTTCTTTACATGCCAGGCACTGCTAGTCTTCTCGTGGTGTGCACAGCACGGTCTCTCGTGGTGTGCACAGCACGGTCTGCAAAACACTCGGACAATACGCGCATCTTCGGGGGATCACTAATGATATTTCTTTGGTTTCACGGTCTTGTGGTTGTTTTTGTTTTCGGTGGAAGAAGTGAAAGGGGGGGGGGGGGGTGGTACACCGGTTTTGCTGCTTTCGTCAACATCAGCTTTGACTTGTGGGGAGATGACGTTAGAACAGTCCTGCTCAGCGACCTGTTGGTCCTCTTTCTCTGTCCTACGTTAGGCGTACAGAAGAAATGTTCTTGATACGCGAAACGTCGAAAGAATGCGCCCTCGTAGCCCAGCCGTTTTTTGTAGAGCCACTGCTCCTCACATTCACCGAGTCGTTTGTCACCGGCTTTGAAGCGCATTCTTGGTACTCCAAAAAGTGTGGCTGAAGTGCGAAGGGAGGAAGTTGTTGCTTGACACTTTCAAGAGCTTTGTTCATGTCACTTTTTGCGCTATAAAGCCCCTGTGGTTTTTCTTTTATAAGTTCGGATATCCTAGGTACCAGAAAAAAACATAATATGGCTCATGAGGAACCAGGAGACTCGTGCGTTATCAACATGTGTCAATAAATGCCAGATTGTCGCGTTTTGCCCGCGCTGTCCTGTCACGTAAAGTATTTCGTTAATGAACGCAACCAAACAGTGCTCAAATTTGGCCCGCGTGAACTAATAAAGCGTACCAATAAAATTAAGGTGATGCTTACCTGGCGGAATAATAGGTGTCAACCGGGGTGCACGTCTTGAAGCTAAATTCTCGCGCTGCATTTTGCGCCTTTTTTGGCGGGGAGTAAACAGGTCAACCTCAACCCCACATTTATTTTCTCGAAAACATCTAAAACAGTCTCGTCGATAGCTCTCAATTTTCGCACCTACAAAGTGTACAGGTCGATGGCACCTCTCGGTGAAGTTCGAACGTACTAGCTCCGATTGCTTGTCTACAGGAGATGGATGGTGCTAAACACAAAATGTCGCATTTTTCCCCCGCGTCTTATTTTACCCCACTTTACCTTCTCTTTAATGATAAGTTTTCACGAGTTCTTCCTCAGGGGTGCGAAGCACCTTGAGATCTAAATGCTCTCGGATTGCGAGGAATCCCTTGTGGCGACTGAAGTGATCGCGAATGCGGAGGGGCTTATCGCGACCCCTAATTTATTCTTCTGGTTGCTGCGCTAAGTCGTGACGTCATTCGCCCGCTACTTATCTCTTGGTGCCCATTCGTTACTGTAGGTGCATCGTGATATGCCCCGTGACGTCGTGGGATCAGGTAGGGATCGAGCTACGCTTCGTGATTCGGGAACCAGCCGAGTGCGCCGACGGTCGCCTGTTACCACATGTGCTCCCGCGACTCACACTTGCAGGTCCCGTTGCTTGTGCTCTTTCATCTCGTGGCGCCGAGCAAAGGCAACACCGCCTGTATTAGGGAGTGCAAGTTCGTCTGCTTCTTGCGCGGTGGTTGCGGCGATATCAGAACGGCGAACTATTATTAGAGCGCAGCTCTTAGACGCCCGTTTCCGGCTTGAAGCGCGTCGGCGTCGCCGTCGGCGTCGCCGTCGCGTCGCCGTTGGCGTAATTGCGCGGTGCATGATGGGTAAATTTCCCCGCTAAACTAGCGGAAAATTTTCTCCCGCTAAATTTAGCGCAAAATTTTCCCGCTAAATTTAGCGGAAAATTTTCCCCACTAAATTTAGCGGAAAAATTTCCCCGCTCAATTTAGCGGAAAATTTTCCCGCTAAATTTAGCGGAAAATTTTCCCTCTAAATCTAGCGGAAAATTTTCCCCGCTCAATTTAGCGGGAAAAGTTTCTCGCTAAATTTGGCGGAAAATTTTCCCGCTAAATCTAGCGGAAAATTTTCCCCGCCCCCCCCCCCTTGAGGTCACGTGACCCCCCCCCGTGCCTTCCCCTCTCCTCAAGAGCTGCGCTCTAATTCGGCGTTACAGGGAGTTGTAAACGGCTTTCATTTTTGGCTTATCGAAAAAATAGGGGTAGATCTCAAGGCATCTAGCATTGAGGTCTACCCACTATCCTTCCATTCAAAGCCATGTCAGAACTCGGCATCGTTCTGACGTCATCACAACCTTGCGCAAAACGCAGACGACTTGCTCTCCGCATAATCAAGGCACGCGTGCACTAGCATGTCGACATCATCACAGGGAGATCGAACACGGACGCAGATTGGGTACGAGTGCTGCGTCTGCGCTCGGCTGGGACTTCTGTCCAATCAGGACATCGAATGACGCTCGGCGTCGGGCTCGGACCCAAATGCCGAGTCGGTTTCATCCGAGTGTGATGACGTCACCTTGAGAAAGAAGAGGCTGTCTGCAGGCTTTCATCGGCTTGCTCGTTTCACCTCAAAAACCGTAGAAAAAAAAAAAAAGAGTCAGGTTTTTTGCGGAGCATTATTATATTTTCTTATACACATATAAAGGTAACGCTAAAGACGAGGACAAGTAGAAAACACAGATACGGACGAGCGCTGACTCACAACTGACGTTTAGTGAAGAATCAAAGGAAGATTTCGCTTAACGTCAGTTGTGAGTCAACGCTTGTTTGTGTCTGTGTCTTCTACTTGTCCTCGTACTTAGCGCTCGTTACCTCTATCTGCGTAATGTATAACCAACTAGCCCGTCATATGATCTCAGCATATTTCCCCTTTACGTGGAGAATTACAATATACGTGGGTGCATTTCAGATTAGATATATGCTACCTTATCAAGACGTACACGTTTAAACGTCAAAAAGCCTATCGCTTCCTCCTTCGACAACCAAATTTTGTAAGCGCTACATTTCACAACGTATAAACAAAGCGCAAAAGTTTTTTTTTCTTTTTTTTTTAGGAGAAAACAAGTATAGACGCTTTACACACGCGCCAGAATACAGCCGCCATTGCTGACCTTCTCCTGTTTTACCGAGATACCCAGCCACTGAAATTGGTGTGGACGAGCCTCCACAAAGGCCAATGCTGGGGAGAAAGACGGAGTAAAATCTAAGATGGCAATAACCTGGCCTGCTATGGTAATGATGAAGTGAAGTAAACGTAATAAGGGGAAACAAAAACTGAAGGTCAGTTATGGCGGCGCCCATGCACAGCTGCTGCAAAGCGTCGACGGCGTCGGTCTCTGGATTGCACGGTTCGGCGTTAGAACGTGGTACGCCGGCGTCGGGCGTTTGGCTTTTGCATTGAAATGCGTTTGGCGAGTGCAGCGGAACGCGTTCGACGCGTGCAGTGGAGACAAAGGCGGCTAGCTTCGGGTCTACCCACTAATGCTTCCAATCAGAGCTCGGCGTTCTGACGTCTCCTCCGCGCTCTAGACTCCTCCCCTTCCTCACTTTCTCGGCGCAAACGATTTTCGAGGAGTAAAATGCCCCAGTGTGCGTAAAACATTTACAGAACCCGTGAAACTCACACACTCCACTCCTGAACACATTAAAAAATGATTTCGATCTTTATGACAAACCGCGGTGAGCGCACGAGCGTGTCGTGTATGTAACGCATCCAAAACCGCCCAAGGCCCGCCCGTAACCAAGCACAACTAATCGTAAGTTGGGATTAGTTGTGTCGCACCCATTGCACGCATGACACATCTGTGCCGGGAACACATCTGTGCTTCCCGGGTTCATCAGAATGATCGAGAAGACAAGTTTGAATTAGTAGGGATGCGCGAATACCGGTTCGAGTCGAATAACACTGCGTCATTCGTAACTTTCGCAGTGCAAGGAAAAGCCACAGCAACCGGTTTCCGACTGTTAAAGCAAGGATGACACGAGCGCTATACGCTTTGAACCGGAATTCCCACACCTTTAGTATCGATACAAAAAAATGAGTTCTACCGAACTCGAAACCGTCCCACAAGAGCAAAGCTCCCATGCATCGGCAGCACGAAAGAGCGCGCGGCGGAAGCGGACCGAAATTCATTCCCGCTCCCGCTCGTCGTACGTAGCCTTTGCTCGCAAATTGGCGCTAACGTCTCGCGCCAAACTCGCGGCCCGCCCGGTGCAGTCAGGGACGACCGCCTCTCTCCTCTCCTGTCCTCGACGGGACGGCGTAGATAACCACCGTGTGTCGTGGACGGGCTCCAAAGCCGCTCCCATCGCGGAAGGGCCGTACTCGCGGGCATTCGTCGGACGACGCGATACCGACCGACAGCAAGATCGGCTGAATCGTCGCCATGCGGGCGTGGTACCTGGACGAACCGAGCAAGACGCTCACGCCGAGCCAAGTGCACGACCTCCTCGGAATCGTCACTTACCACGTGAGTCTACAGAGAACGAGTCGTGCTACCGTCCCGCTCGGAGGAAACGCGGGGCCAGCATTCGTTTTACACTTTCGCGCTGCTGCAGCGATAAGCGGACTTCATTAGACAGCGCCGAAAGCGATCGAACCATCCAGGTGTGCGTCATGTGCTCTACCATCACTGAACCAATCATAAACAGAAAAGGCCTTGTGACTCGGGATTTTCGGATGGCTTGATTGGTCCCATTACCCGTCGGGGGCGTAGCCTTCGTACGAAATCCACTGTTTACAAAAATCACCGACGCATATATGCTTCTTCGGCACGGCGTTCGTCGCCTTTGTGCGTTAACTGTCACCAACTAGACCGATTCCGCACAGTGAATTTTGGAACACTTTCTCGCCGTATAATGTTTTCTTTGTTGTTGTTGTTGTTGTTGTTGTTTTTCGTCTTTTTAGCTGCACCAAATTTCTTAACAAAATAAGAGTTCCATTATAGGACTTTTTCACTTTTTGGATTAGCTTACCAGACTTGGCGACCGAAACAAGGTTGTTTATGCAATTAGGCGGCTAATTAACGGATATATTATAATTAACTTTTTAATTATTGACTTTAGAGGGCATATCGTATTTACGAAATTGATGTCCGACCTCCAGTATGTATATGCTCCAACCGCAAGCTCTAATAAAAATGCGAGCATCCATGGGCGCTACCAGCCAAATTATTTTAAGTTCCGCGGGCTTCCTCAAACCGAAACTAATTTAGAAAAGACCGACAGTGACGTCAGAAGTTCCGCCCTCGCGTAGCGTCACGGTAATGATCGACATCACCTGCGATGCGGGCACCCCCGCCGGCACTGCCGCGGTATGTTTACCTCTTTATTTTTTTTTTGCTTTTGGTGTAAGTTGTAAGTTTCGGCGTCTGCGGTCGGCGTGTCATTTCGCCCTCATCCCGCAGCCAGCACGCTGAGCCACTTGCCTTTTATCGATACGATAAAAACTGTTTTGCAAAAGTGTGCAAAATAGCGTTATGGATCGATAAACGCTGCGTCATCCGCAGCTTCTCGTAAAGACACGGCACGGTCGGCGCCGACAGCAGACGCCAAGATTTACGGCTAACACCAAAAGAATAAGAAGTAAAAAAAAAGATAAACACACCGCGGCATTGCCGGCAGGGTTGCCAGCATCACAGGTGACGTCGTTGCTTTTTCGCTACCCTTGCGTAGCGAAGAAGAAACTTAAGCCCTCCGCAACGAAGAAACCACTACTGCGCCTGCGCGCCAATAGCCTTGACTGTAGAGTTTCCGGTATCGTAGCGGGTTGCGGAGAGCGTTGCGGGACGGCGAAAACCATCTACGAAAATTCCCTATTTGGGAGTTTTCGTAGATCCGCCCTCCTTTCGCCTTGTAGTTCCCAAGCGCGCCCAGCCTTTTTAAAATTAACTTATTTTGTGGTTTCTGGTGACGCCCAGCGAGTCTCTAATTGGAACGGCGCGTTTGTTTTGACCCATCAAAAGAGGTTAACTTTGTGAAACTAATTAAGCACTTAATTACCCCAAAACGCTATGCGCCTTTTGTCACTGACAACGTGAAAAACGCGGGGCGCTCTGAATTTCTTAAGTTGGCAAGAACTATACCCAAAAAGGCTCATCGGCGTTTTAGCGAACGAAGTCCCGCACCCGACTTTTCATCGAAAGACGCTTTAGAGAATTTGGCCCCGCGAAGCGGCGTGTGTGGGCGGGTCAGGAGGGTTGACATCCTTGTAATGAGCCGCCGCAGACCGTCGCCGCGAAGCGGTATGGACGGGGAACTGAGTGGGTTCAGCTGGGTTAACACGCTCCCCCATTCGCTAAAACGTCGATTCGCTCAAATGACCGCTGTTCGCTAAAACGTTCATTCGCTCATGTGATATGAACCCTAGCTTTTGTGTGATGCGTAATTTTTTGCAGGAAAATTCAGGCGTACCGGAGAAAAGATCCGGTACACTTGTTTCTAAAAGGAAGAAAACATGTTTTTCTTCCTTTGATAAACGTTCGCGGTAGCCAAGGTCGTGTCCTTGCCTTCACGTCTGTGTGGTTGAAGCGTTGCATCACTCTAGCCAAAGTATCGTGGCTAAGAAAATAAATTTTTGTGGGTCAAAATACCACAGTGTTTTGACAATGGCAATTGGTAAAGAATTTTAAAGAAAAACGCGTCCAGTAGTTTTCTTCCTTCTTTCTTTTCTTTTTTTTTACATGCGCGATTGATAGATGTTGGTGTAGGTAGAGCATATACGACGGAAGTAATCGCAAAAATAAATGCGCACAAAGCGCAAACTGCGTCGCGAAAGATGGCGCCTTAGCAGTTCGTATTTGCACAAAGAGTATGTTCGTAAATAGAAAACTAAAACTATGGTTGTTGTAACGGTTTCCTGTAGTCTCGTGGGAGTCACGAGAGCAGGCACGTGCTTTAAAAAGGAGCTCTAGCGAAATCCTAAGCGATCTAAACAAATCACACAAAATACCAATCACTTTTTCTTTTTTTTTTCGAAGTTATTGAAGGTTTACGTTTGGTCTTGAGGTGAAGGCCCTACTTGCAGTTCTGAAAACGTGACGTCAAATGTTGTAATGTGTGTGTGTGTGTGTGGGGGGGGGGGGGTTACAGCTGTTACCGACAGTTTACAAGAAGTTTGAGGGTGGCAGACGAATGGTACACGAAAGCTCACGCCAGCAAGACAAAAAAGGAGCGAGCAAAACACTATGTTTATTAAAATGTCTGCTCGACTTGCAAGTCATACAACATATGACGTCATCCAACTGGAGAGCGCGGGAAAATTTTAACGTTGGCTTTTGGCAGTCATTCCTACTTGTTCTTGCAGAGAAAAAACAAATTCAGCGGCTCAAGATGAAGTCTGCAGAAGGTACGCGCTAAGCAGCAAGGTCACCACAATGGCCGCTGTTGTGACGTCAGTGCAAGCTATGCATGGAGGGCTGGATGGCGAATTAGCCTCTCTCCATTATACGCAAAAAACAAACTCTCGTGGAATTGCGCAAAAAAAAGAAAAAACGAGCTTTCGCGAAATAAGAAGAAAAACAAATCCTTCGCCTTGGACATTTTGATCAATGCTTGGAAGAGTTGGAAATTTTCAACTCTTTCAAGCCTCGATCAAAATAATGTTCAAGGCGCTGGATTTTTTCTTCTTTTTATTTCACGAGAGCTTGCTTGTTGCGCAATAACAGCATTATGTAGACCCGATAAATCTTCTAAGGTGCCGTTTTTGTGTGTGTGTGTGTGTGTTTTTCTTTTGTGTGTGAGAGTTTTGAGATATTTAGTTGATCAAGTGGGCATATACCACGTTTAAATGCCTCATTCTCTAGATTTAATGCCCAAGGAGATTAATGAAACCAATTTAAAATGCAAGAAAGCGCCTGTAAAACGCTCACTTCTGGGAGAAGCCGCTTACTTCCGGTGGCTTCATACCTGCTAAATACCTGATTGCTCTATGCGCCATCCAGCCCCTTGTGGAGATCAGTGCACGTAGCATCCAATTCGTTCCCGTGAAAGGTCAGTACAACGGACGCTATGCTGCGCCAGCTCGCAGCATTATAGGCTCCGGAACAGTGTAAAGTTTCGTGTTGTGAACTTTCAGAACTATGTGTATATTACTTGCTGTGCGTTACTCATTTGTAGCGGACAAGATAAAAAAGGGATCTTGCAATTTGTTTTTGCCTTTACCCCCGACAACCAACGCACAAGGCAACCTGCAACGAAGACGGCCTGGCGCGGCTCGAGGCCATCAAGAGGGCCAAGAACTGTCATGGCGAGGACACTCTGTTCATCCACCCAGACAACAGCGACCACCAGAGCATGGCAAGTATACAGATAGGCAAACAGTGGTGCCACGTAGTTCCTGCTATAACCAACTACTTTACTAGGGAATAGACCTTACTACGCGGAAATCCAATGGCCTTGGAGCAGACAGCTTTTGCGTGGTTAGAACGGCTGGACGCGCGCAGTCTAGGAGTTTTCACCTCTGTATTGAGACTAAAGCCCCTTGATGTATTTATGTGGAAATATATCGTCGAACGCTCCAATGCACGAGGCGCATTCCTCGGGTGGCCCTTGAAAGCAAATGGCGGCACAGCACTGAAATAAGAGGCCATAGGAAGCGAATGGTGGCGGAGCACCCGCTCGAGGCACGTGTCTTGCGCATTCGCAGAACAATGGTTGGCGGTACTTGTAAGAAACGCGAAGCGGAAATTTTATCAAGGGTCTAAAAGTTCCTAGAGGGAGCTTCTCGTTCTTCCTCAAGTAGCGGACTGCTTGAAGGCCGGTTCAGACACTTGCGTTTGAGTGCGGTCGACTGCGTTGCGTCGAGAACCGAAAGTGAGTCACCGGCACATCTGTGCTTCGTAACGAAGCGTGGAATCCAATTCAAGCGAATCTTCCTGGCACGCGATATAGGCAGCAGGGATGTCCTGGTGTCTCGCTGCCGCAACGCAATCAAACGCAGTCAAACGCAACTGTCTGAACCAGGCATGATTGTGCAGGTTTTAGGAAGCGAGTGGCGGCGCACAGCAGAAGGCTGAACTGAATCACGTGCCATTTTGTTCCAGCAGAATGTGTTTGGTCATTCATATTGGTTGTCGTTACTCGTAAAAAGAAGTATCAAGGGACTTTACCTGGGAGCAGAGCCGTATATTGGGAGAGTCTGGCCAGTGCCTGGCCCACAGAGTTATTATAATGTACGCTAGAGGTTCAACTGGCGCTAGTGAGCTATTGAAGCTAGGGTGCCTACATGTCTGTCTGTCTCAGGGTGAAGACATCCATTGTTGCACTGAATGTGTCAGCGCGTGACGCTCTCGCGCACTCGGTGCGTGACCTGGGCGCTAAAATGGCGTCTATGCATTAGCCAAAGCTACGCGCTCGAGCTGAGTGACACCGGATTGCGCGCACTTCAAAATGCATAAAAAACGATTGGGCGTAAAATAGCTGAGATGTCACCACTCAAGCATAAAGCGCGCGCTTGTACGAAGGCACTCTAATTGAAGCAGACAGCGAGCAGCCGAAAATTGACTTCCGGTAATGCATTTCTATGAAAAAAGCGAGTGAATTTCCTCTCTGCGCTCGATTATAAGAGCAAATATCACGAATAATTCGTACGTACTAGGCACATTGGAACATTTCTCAGTCACGCAGATGAGATAATTGGTCAGCTACGGCGTTTTTATTTTAAAATCATGGCATGAAAAACGGTGCTAAAACCGCTTCGTACATGTATCTATGTGCACTGTCGGACACTGTTAGCGCGAACACGGCGTCGGCGCTTTCAGTATGGGGGATATACGAGCCAAGCGAACGAAGGACATGTGGAAAACCGAGAGAGACGGGAAGAACTACGCAGTAACATTGGATAAGTAACTCCTTGTGCTTGCAGACGATCAAAATAAATTGAAAGTCACGTAATATAGTTCGATTTTCAATAAATAGGTACTGCTTTATTCTTTTTGCTCATGAATATGTGCGAAGATGCTTGTTCTGGGTTCAAATCATCACCCGCAAGCTCCAAATCTTTGCAAATATAGAGAAGCCAGAGAACAGGTGCCCGATAAAAACTGGCCGACATAGGAAATAATAAGAAAACACACCTTTCGTAGCCCACGTACTTTACCTTCTTTACGTTTCGAACGTTTTTTTTGTTTTTTTCTAACCACTCGTAAAGATACACGACGGGGTCATCTTCATATAGTGACAAGAGGAGCATGTTAGCAATATATAGGGATGCCGGAAACTTTTTTCGAACCGAAGTTTCGATGATCGAATCGAGCGGTTCGGAAAGGTTCCGGAAAGATTTCGACTTTTCGAACTTTCCATGTCGTAAATTTCGACGGAAGTCGAATTTTCGACCTTGTAGAACCAAGAAGTTCGACGCTTTTCGAACCATCGAACTTCTTACGCTAGAAATTTCGATCCTTTTCGAACTTTCGAACTTATTATGCTGCAAAATATGATGCTTGTCGAACTTTCGAACTTAATAAACCAAAAAATTCGACGATTTTCCGAACTTACATTTCTGCACTAAAAGTTCGAAGCTTTTCGAACTTTCGAACTTCCTATGCCAAATAATCTCGACAATTTTCGAACTTTCGGACCTATTTATCAAGAGAATTCGGACAAGTTTCGAACTTTCCAATCCTGAAAAACCAAAAGTTCGACGAACTTCGACCTTTTAGGGTAAAAGTTCTCGACGTTCGTCGAACTTCGAAAGACCGGCGGACGGTTTCATTTGAATTCAAGTAGTGAGGTACAATCGTAATTTTTTTTCTCGAACTTTTACATGCGGTGCTGCGTTCCTTACGAAAGACAATGCCGCTTATTACAATGTTCTGGCAAGCTCAATTTTAAAGAAATAAATTCCCGAAGGGGCGAGGAAGGACGACGGGTTTCTGACGATTTTCGTTTGTGCCATATTTGAAGCACGCTAAAGCCGAAGCTATTTACTGTAGAGATGTTAAACATTTTAAGAATGATCTATGTATAGCCTAGGTAAGTGTCGTCTTAAGAAGTGATTATTGTTATCCAATATGAGTTTTGAAGAAATGTCCAAACATGTATCTACGGGCAATGATGTCCTAAACGTGGTATTTTGTTTTCGTCTGGGTTGTTTGAGGTATCGCCTTTAAATTAACACCACAGACAGGACATATAATTGCCATCTGCAGAATACAAAATAATGTGGAATGAGGAATAAATTAACTCATGGGGGAAGATTTCTAATATTATTCAAGTTCAACACGTCAATAAAAAAAAATAAGTTAGTTATTTTTTTTTTTAATTTTTGGGAAGTCGTTTTTTTTTTTTTTTTTTTAGCCTGTACACATTTTAGTCGGAGAAACTTGTTTCGAAGTTCTGAGCTTCGGAATATGCAAGAATACAACATTTCCGGCAAAATCTTCATAGTTTCTTCTTTTTTTTTTTTCATTCGCTTTTTATTCCCGCATTTATTGCTATGTTTATTTTTCTTTTACCAATGGCACAGTTATTTAGGTCGAAAAGACATAGCTTTGAACTTCCGAACCTCTAAGCATGTGACAAGTAGTGCCTTCTGACACATTGTTTCCGAAAATGACGATTCTACGCGATCTTTTATGCAGTGAAGAGGCGACAGTAGCTATACATATACATAAATATTTTCAGATTAAAAATAAGCTCGACCACGCCCTCTTTCCCCGTATTGTTTTCTTTAAGAGTCCGAAATATCTGGAAGGGGGTTTGATCACCCCCCCCCTCCCCCGTTTTTCCTCTTCCCACGCTACTTGTATGGTAGAACGCTCCTCGACCTCGAGTTGTGTCGGCTTCTGTGCTATTTGCGGGGTGTTTCCTCCGTCCCGGAAAATAAACCTCCAGGACAATTACAAACTTAACTTACTATATGCCAGCGTCACTCGGGCGGCGTTCGATCGGATTACTACCAAGTGTGCAAGGGGTGAGGAGATAGTTTGCCAGGTCGCTTCAAGGTTTTTTTGAGCGTTCGTGTGATCACTACTGCGCTATGCACGTTAAAGACCCCCCCCCTCCGAGCTGGCGGTCAAAATTACTGATCTACGGTCACATGTTACTCTGCACTGCAAAATATTCCAGCACAAAAAAAAAAAAATTCAACATCTTCGAAGTTCTTTTTTTTTTTTCAAAACTAGCTTTAAAAGAGAATCGAAACCTTCGAACTTTTCGACCTTTATGTGAAAGAAATTCGAAATCTTCGAAGTTTTCGAACTATGTCTAGAAAAATTCGAAGCGTACGAATTTTTCGAATTTTATATCCAAAGAATTTCTCTATCTTCGAATTTTCCGAACTTCAGATCCCAAGAAATTTAAATTTTTCGAATATCTCGAATTTTTAAGTTAGAAAAGTTCGAAATCTTCGAATTTATCGAACCTCCAAGCAAAGAATATTCGAAATATTCAAACCCGAAATTTTAGAAACCATTAAAGCTTCGAACTTTCAAATCCGAAACTCCACTGTGATCGAAAGTAGCGAATTTTTCGATTTCGAACCTCGGTCGGTACGAAAATATAGAAATTTTTCGAATGCGAACCTCAGTTCGCTTCGAAATATCGAAACCTTTCGAAATCGAACCTAGGGTGGTTCGCGACATCCCTATGCAACATATAAGCACCACCGAAATGCTAGCGAACCTGAACACACACTACATTCCTTTCGATCGTTAGTTTGCTTAAAACCGTCGCTCGTTTTCACATACCTTCCTTGAAACTGGGGTTTGGGCTTGAAATAGAGCGAAGTTTAACATCGCTCATTGGTAAAGAAAAATGCTGTAACCAAAGCAATTACACTTTCACAATACCAATAAAGGTACATACTATCCGTTACAACCGATATGACAAAAGTTATTCATGTTATTTTCCGGCGAAGAGACAAAATTCACGCGCGTTTTCCCATAGGAATACACAGGGAGGCTGGAAATGTAGACTGCATGCTGTCTGCTTCAATTTGCAACCGGAAGTCCCGTAAACACTAGCGCCAGCTGAGCCTCTAGCGTTTATTGTAATAACTCTATGGCCTCGGCCAGTGGGTGTGGCTGGAGGAGGAGAAAGTGAGAAAAAGGGAGGAGAGCGCCGAAGGAGCGAGAGACCCAGAAGGGAACAAAGAGGAGACGACCGCCATTTTGACGCAACGCTAGTCGGCGCAGAGCACCGTTGAGGCTACGCGTCAACAGTGCTCTGCGCCAGTTATTAATGAAATAAAATTTCTTTGGTGAAATTTGCTAAAAAAGATTTGTAAAAAAAAAACGTATTAACTGCAATAAAATTTATTCGGTCCGCGTTTGAGGCCTGTTTTAATTATTTGTATAAGTGTCTTGTCACATTGTTCATAAAAAATATTGTTTGCAGACATGTTCTAATTATGAAGCAAACATGCCCTAAGTCGTGTCCGCAGATGATTCCCTAGACCTTGTCTATTGTATGATGTAGGAGCAGGACGACTGCAGCTTTAAGCGTTCGCGGATTCTTCGGACTGTTGCGAGAACCAACGTTCCAATTCCGTTGCCTTCCTCGTACACGAAGCGCACTTCTGGGCACAGCTCAAGAAGTTTTGGCGGGAACACAAGCATCCGGACGAGGAGATCCGCTACTTCGAGCGGGGCACGGGCTACTTCGATGTGCGCGACGCCCACGACAGCTGGGTCCGCATCGAGCTCATGGACCAGGACCTGTTCGTCCTGCCCGCCAACACCTACCACAGGTTCCAGCCCAAGAGCCCCGAGGCAAGTGCGCGGGAACAGCGTGAGCGGGGAAGAGAGCTAGAGAGCCTCGCTCCCAAGAAAGCTATTTTCAGTGCACATAGAGTATAGCGCCGAAGCTTTCGTAGCACCTCAGGGCTTCTCACAATTTGGGAGCCAATTCGTGCGTGTCGGTGAACTTTCAAAATGCTGGTACCGGACCTTAGCACACTTCAATGACCCTCGTTCGCGTTGTACATGTATCCATATACTGCCCTTCAAATACCAGGCAAAAAAACCTCACCACTTTAACCTCATATCACGTGTCTAGAAAAGACGCTTTTACTGATTGGACTACTGGATAAGCGGTCTCAAACACGCGCTCCGCTGGCCGCATGAGGCCCGCGACTCGATAAGACGTGGGCCCCATGCATCAAGCGGGTGCTTACTCCCGTTCCCATATATCAAGTGCTATATGCCTCATATAAATAATCGCTTAAAGGGCAACGCCGCTCAATTCCGAAGATATCGGGATAATGAGTGACTTTGCATTAAAACGCCATAGTGAAAGACACTACGTCATTTGCTTGGCGAAAAATGGGATGTATATTTTTAAATCTAAATATAAGCACGAGCAGAAATCGAAACCGAAAGTTCGGTTTCGATTTCTGCTTTCAGTACACCGCAGACGAACTAAGGGCGCGGAAGAACGACGTTTATGATTTCGCATTAACAACTAGTTAGTGCTTAGGTGCAGTGGCGTGACGAGGGTCAGCGGCACCCGGGGCGGTAGCCGCCGCGACCCCCCCCCCCCCCCCCGCCCTCGCACAGCCCGCCGCGACACCCCCCCCCCCCCCCGCTCTCGTGGCCCTGCGACACCCCCCTGAGCGCCGCGCCCGGGGCGGTCCCGCCCCCCCCCCCCCCCTTGTGACGCCACTGCTTAGGTGTCCTCAGAATTTTGTCTATTCCCTTTCCTTTTGAACTGGGTATTGTTTCGTCTTAATATCTGCTTCTCAGCTTTTTCTCCTAGCTGTTACCTGTACGGCAATCCCACTAGCAATGCTACAAGCGCGAGCTCTTCAGAACGCACGAACTCCTGCTCAGCGGGAGAAAATTCCGAAGATAAAGCTATGAACTCTGCTTTCTAGCTGTCAAGAAAAAACGTTAAAACACAAACATTGTTTTCTAATGCTCCTACCGAAATTTTCAGGCAAGCAAAAACTCTTGTAGAAGGTTTAGTATTTTTTCCCCCAAGATTTATATGCTGAATTTGAATACTTCCCGAGTGAATTGAGCGAGACGGCAGCGACAGTGTGCTTGCTCTCTTGTTCCATTTAAAAATGCAAGGATGTGAGTGGCGTGGTGTTATTTCAAACCCTGTTGTCACATCAGGGAAGGGCCCAAAGCAATCACATAATGAAATCAAAATTAAAGATGTCACCGATAAAACGCCGAGTTTGCGAAAAGTGGAGGGCACAAGGTCACTTCTCCAGGAAATCTCAAATGTGCCGCTGAAAGACTCGGCTACTACGCAAAATAAAAACAAACGCTGTTTGTTTTTGTTTTTTTATTTGCATTGGCTCTTGATTTTTTGCGTTTCGGCCTCTCGTGACTTTGAGACCCTGCTCTGGTGCATTCACACACGGTTTCTCGTTCATGCACATTCAATTTGACATCAGAATTCACCTAATAATTGTCTTACTTTCTATATCCAGATTGGGGATTTTAAGTGGAATTTGACATTGAAGCCCTCTTCAATTATCAGTATATAGACATCAGTGTACGTATCAAAATAAATAAAATTTCAGCTCTTTTTTTTTTTTTTTTACAGCAGGAATGTTTAATGCGTGATACAGATTGTGGTTTCGGGCAGGCTTCATGAGTAAGGCGTTCTAAACGTTATCAATATTTTACTACGCTTCTTGAGCGGAGAATAAATAGGGCTACTGTTTCACTTTTGAAAATATTACTGCAATGTTGTCCCACCGGCATTCAGTTCTTTTTTATTATTATTATTATTTGTTGCGTGCATTTGCACTGGCTCGCTCTGAAAGAGACTTTTCACCTCTACGCACACGGCTACGCTGCGGAGGGTAGCACTGCGACGTCTACATCGCAAGTGTCGCTCCTCCCCAGTGCACCGCAACGCGGTGAGAGGCCCACTCAACGGAGCTAACTAAAGAGCCTAGATTTTAGAGAGGAGCAACTCCAACCATGCGGATTGTTCGCAATTTGATGGCGGACGCCTCCTGGCTTGATCCGTCGCCAGTGAACATGCGTTTAGGCTGTCGCGCGGCGACGAGGTAAGCCGGCAGAGAGGCGGAAACGCTTTCACGGCCCATAAACCCACGTGACTCCGATCCATCAGTTGGAAACACTGAAATCTGGGAGCTTTCGTTTGGGTGGGTCAGTTATCTCTAGAACCCGCCCGAGAGGACCACGAATAATGAGAAATACTGCGGAGCATCGAAGTACTGTCACTATTCGATATGAAGATCAACGGAAGTATAGTAGTACATTATGCAATGTGACATTCAGAAGTTGCGAAAATTTGCAAATGTCCACCGTAACGATCCCAGAGTGTGACGCTACCTGAGCTGTTCGTTTCGTGGCGGAGAGCGCGAAATTAGATTTTGGTGCTCCGTTTACCTTGGTGAAATGTAGCACGGTGTAGGGGCAAGCACCTTCGCGCGGTATGACCCAGCAATCACACCATTGTTATGATCATTAGGAGTGTGTTAGAGAGTTGTGCTTGAATGTATAATTAAGTTTAGAACGAGTTACTTTTCGTGGGAGCTTTCGGATCATTAGAGCAACTGATAATGAATCCGCCATATTAACTACAAACTATATTTAGAGGCAATTTAAATTTTATTTCAATAAATCTAATTTTGTCTCAATGCAATAAAAATATTTTCGACTGCGCTATTGACATTACATTGCAGGAGGTGGTGACACTGCGCAGAATCTTCGTGGATGAATCCACCTGGACTGCCGACTACAGGCAGGCTTGAAGCACGCCAGCTGCAACGGCGCTCCAACGGCTAAGTTGGCTGCTCTGTGTTCCGTCGACGCCAGCTGCATCTGTTCGGGGCGGCTACGCCTTCAGTTCACTGACTCCAAGAAACTCTCCACATAACTCCCAAGGAGGGTATACATATACACCATTCTTATGAGTATGTTCAATACAATTTAGAATATGACGACTACCGTTGAACTGTTGCCATCGATCTCCTAAGAGACAGTAAATATTCAAAAAGGCTAAGGCGATGGACACGCTTTCAATAAACTCGTTAGCTTCACCGTGAAAGTGCTAGCTTCAAGTGTAAACACCCAGCAGGTTTAGAGAAAGCTTTTGAGCATAACTGGTGGAAGAATTAAGTTCAGCCATCTTTTTATAGCATTTCTTATCCTACACTTCTGAACCATTGTCGTTCTTTGTCCTCAAGCACTGCACATAATTTTGTGTAAATATCTGCATGAACACACTTGCTGCATCAACTTAACCGTGTATTCCACATTTATCACGATTATAATTTTAAACACAATTGGATATTATAATGTTGAAGGGGTCATGAAATGATTCTCTAATTAATTTCACTATAGATACTGCTCAGAATTATTTCTTAGCACTAATTGCGTAACTAAATTTGAGGCACCGAAGAAAAACTAACCTACAAAATGAGCTTTTTTGTGTGTGTTTTTTCTCTCTTTCTCCTTGCGCACAAGCACTCACAGGAAAAAAAAATATCTCACAGCCAGTTTTATAAGAGCATCGCTGCCGCCGTGCATCATGGGAACTGTAGCCTTTCTGCACCGAGCGATAACCATGCTCAGGGTTTGCGCGAGCTGAGCACGAAGCGGCACGAGCTGTCTCGTGGGTTTCATTGAAGCCATTTCATCGAACGAACGCCATTTCATCGAGCGCCGTTTCATCAAAGTCGTTTCATCGAACACCTCTTAGTTGAGCAGTAGGAATTTTTGATCTAGGAAATAGTTTTCTTTTAGAACCGGAAGGATATCAGTCCTTTCTTTTCCTTGGGAGAAGGGAACTAATAATAATAATCTTTATTTTCTCCCCTACACCTTTCATTTTTCTTTCATAGGAACTGATGACTTGTGCCGTTAATGTGGCCAATAATAAACTGCAACACCGTAATAAGGTGGTGAACTGGGCCAGTTGGTTGACGTTATACATGATAGGGAAAACAGCTCAGAAGACACGGACTACGAAGAGGAACAAACACGACAGGAACAGCATTGTCCTGTCGTGTTTGTTCCTCTTCCTTCCTCGTAGTCTGTGTTTTCTGGGCTGTTTTCCCATCATGTGCAATACCGTCTTGACATTTTACGAAACCTGTGATCATGGGTGCAGTGACGAAGGCATGTCCCTTTAATTAAGGTTGTATCCTCGTCCTTAAAGAGACGTTTCAGGCACGAAGCCGTCCTTGAAGCAATAATGTTTCCATATCACATGAAACAGAAAAAAAAAGAAAAAAAGATGTGTTTCCGCTGTCTATTTTTTGCAATTGGCAGAACCGTGGACCTGCAGGCTTTTCAGCCTACATTCTTAGAAAGGAAGGTATTCTCCTGGGATACAGCAAAAGCACGAGTAAATATATAAAGGCAAGATCAAAAAGGCATACGCCTTTTTAATTTTATTTTTTAATTCCTGATGTACCTTTCACGCGTGAACAAATTGGGAACTAAGTATGTGGCGGAATACGGCCGCTTATTTTACCTGAAAACAGTATGTCGCATACCCACTCAAGTTTTGTTATGTTCTATATGATTCAGTAACCAAACGTTTGGTGAGAGTGACCGTAGTAATTCTATTTCAGGTGATTCAACAGCAGCGGGAAAATAACTCAGAAGAGAGAGGAAAACACTAAAAAGCACTATGCTCCAAAATTCGGTGAAGTGAAATTTGATAAAACGGCGTTCGATGAAATGTCCAATACCCGAACTATAGTTATGGCGGCGTCACGCATGTGTGGACCACCTGGTGAGATCGGCCTATTCGCAGCCGGAACAATCAAGAAGCCATGTGGTTTGGTGCCGATTATATACCAATGTTAATCATAGCCACGCGGTGGGGTTTGTGTGCCCCAAACATTGTTAGAGTTCGGCTATTTTAGTTACCGCAGTAGTTGGACACGAGCCACGACCCAAATGACCGCCAGGGAACCGAGCCCACGTAGGTGCCCGTGCAGTGCTAGTTTATCTGTGAGCAGCATTCCACTATCGTCACCCTGGGGTGCTCCTCATTACTGTGTCAGCAAGCTTTGCAAGAGAGACAGAAAGAAATAGTTTGCTTCTATCCTTGAAATTACGCCACAACAAAGAAACGTCTTGTTTAGTCAAGTAGTGCAAAAGTATTCTCGTTTTTACACCTGTGTCGCTGCTATTGTGCAAAGTGCATAAAAATCATGGGGGACGAATTTAGTGTAACTTTCAGATAGAGCCCTTTGCCCTTGCCATCCGAGCATAGCCACGGCAACTTTCCCTAGACTTCTCATTGGGAGAATTTGGCAAACTCGCTTTACCAAAATTGACAGACCAAGTATGTATGTAGCCTCCATAAAAATCTGTCAAAAGCAGAAGAAAAAGAAAAACAGTGGAAAGCAACACAGGTTTGTAACAATTAATGTTATTTACCTAGAAGTGTTAGATATGTACTCATTTTATACCGCTGTAAAGTAATATGGATATATTGCAGAAATACACACACAACAGACAACAACTTTGTTTGTTGATTACCTAATGTTAGCCACTCAGTGAACCCTTAAAAGATGCCGACAAAGTCAGTCGTTCCACTCTCATCTTGTATGCGAGACTATCATCAAATGTGCGAGTATATCACACCCCGTCAACACATCCACCAACACACACATGCCTCTGGTGCTGCCTGTCATCCAAATTTTGGAAGTGTTAATTTGTCTCGGCATCTGATGGCTGATCAGTCATAAAATGGATGCAAAGCTCATGAATACATGTAAAAAGGAGGTTACTTTTTGCTATGGAGCACCGAGCATTTGAAAGTGACATTCAATGAGCTGAAGTGCGCTCTGTGAGAGTAACACTATATATTTACTCTTTTGACATAACTATTATAGTATTTTTAGTTGCAGCATCCCTGTATGCCAATTATGTATGACCATACAGCTATATCGCTTTGCATTGCAGTTATGCAGCTGTATTTGTAACCACCATATTAAAATCCTCAAAGTGTTAGTAGTATTGACAATAAATAAATCTATGTTCCAAGTCCAGCGCATTGTTCACTATAAGCTGCCTGCAGATACCTTTGCCAAACCACTAAACGAGTTCATTTCCACACACGTGGCACTACTTATGTGCACATCACTTTATTGCACCTCTTACACTAATCAAAAATAATTCCTGCATGAGAAGAGAGTTGCACAGGCCGGTTTGCACTGCCATAGGGCGATTTACCTAGTGCCAAAACTAGGGTGCATATCTCATACCTTTCAACTTAACAGAATGCATTTGAGAAAGCTGGAACTTTTGAAAAGCATCACAGAAGCATCATGGGCTTGTACAGTGGGAGTAACTACGCCAGCAGAACAACGGCCGTAGTAGTAAAAATCCCGGGAGCACTTGTCGCGATAACCTGTGGGGAGCGAGGCTGGAACGGAGTGCCACAATTCCATGAAAGGGAGAGGGAGGAGGTTGTCAATAAGCTATGCATCGGTCTTCGGGTGCTCCAAGACGATTTGCAAAAACCATTATCGACCCTCAAGGCCATGTATGAAGTTCCACATCCATGCACAACTTTTCAGTTTATCGGCAACCTGCCCCAGGCATAAAATTGCAGCAGTCCATTCGAGTCTCACTCGCAAAGCTAAATGCCTAACAGAATGCCCGCTCTGCCAGCATTTTGTTAGGCTAGTTCATATTGATGCCTGCTGTACATTACTGAAGCCTTTCTCTAGCAGGGTCGTCCGACCATCGCAACGTCTCTGCTGCTGTGGGCAAGCACTGCAAGCCTGCCACTGGTATACATTCACGAGCATGCTTGCATACATGCAGACTAAGACAGGATGCCATGCTTGCAATCATCTATAAAATATAAAATTTTTAAGAGCATTTCTTGGATTCTGTGAACAAGTTCGCTCATCAAAAGCTTTGAAGTGTACAAGAAGGAAGACATTGTGCATAAAGCACTGATCAGTGGCAAGCATGAGCACTCGGTGATGCGATGCTAAGGGCATTAGCAAATTGTATGGGATAATGACGATATGGGTATCTTGATATGGCACAGGCTGAAAATTGCATGCAACTCATTCCGATGCTTAAAGGCGCACAATCCTCCCAGGGGGCACTTTCAGGTCCGCAGATTATCACAACTGGAAGGAAACTATGGTAAACACTGCTTGTGATGGCTGTGCATCAATTCTCCATCATTCAATTCCAACTGCGTCATTACCAGGGGGTTATGCAAGTTAAAAAAAAAAAAATAGGTCAAAATATATTACAGGTTTTTTTTAAAAAGTGCTTCCCCTTTCCGTGTGGGTCGAAGCACCAATGGCTTTGCCACCTCACCGACATACTCTTAACGTTCCAGAGTGGTGAATATGAGCTTTTGGGTCCCTGATACACCTTCACTTCTGTAACCAGCAAGCCCTGTAGTCTGTTGCAGGTTAACAAACCAGTATAAACCTCCTCCTGCAACACCCTCCACACTTTACTCTTTATGGCAGATTCACACGACGGACTGATCCGCGGACGGATTGATCACGTGACGACATGTCCGCAGTCCGTCCGTCTCCCAAGCGCATCCACACGAGGGAGACGATGAGCAGACGCCAGCGAGGACGGACCGAACCTGGTCGCCACCCCACAGTGCCGCGAAACTCCAACATCGCACCGTGGCACCGTTGTCCAAGAGAGAAATCAACGTTTGCTACAGCGATAATGAATCGTACGCCGCCGTTACATACAGATTGAGACAAAATACCGTGATAGGCTTCGCGCGAAGCGCCACTAAGCTTTACTAACCCAAAGCATGAGAGTGACACAGGCATGGTCCTACTCAAGAAAGGTTCCGCGTAGAAGCGACGAAGTTCTGGGCTCGCGGAGGGGCGTTTGGAGATGCCTTTAAGCACTCCACGCTCGTGCACAACACTCAAGTTCACCACAGCCACAAGAGAGGTCTTGCTCGGTGAAATCCTGATTGAACGTGCAAGACTTATCGCGGCGTGCTAGACGAGTTTTGAAGGGAGCTTCTTAACGCGGACCCGGACGAGTACCAGAACCTGCGTCGCGTCGGCCAGACAGTCTCTGCAGTTTCTTTCAGACGTGAAACCAAGAAATGCACGACAAAATAAACCAGCAAACGCACAAAACAAAATGATGCGCCATTTTTGCTTTCATTACCCAGAAACAAAAACAAAAAACAAGAAAACAATGTATTGTTGCCAGACTATAGACACTTTTCAAGTCAATCTCCCGCCAAAAATCCGCGAGTTAAAAGGCGCTCAACTTTATCAGTCCGCGCGTCCGCGGACGAGGTGCGGATCGCAGGAATCGGCGACGTACCGGTCACGTGGTACACGGTCCGCGGACGAAAATCGCGATTCGGTCCGTCGTGTTAATCGGCTATTAGTGGAGCGAGCGCTGGACAAATGAATCCTTCCTCGCCTCCTCTTGTGCTGCAGAGGAGCTTGTCCTGGTTTCTTAACTTGCAACAGACAATAGGTGTGGCAATGACTGCCCACACAGAACCCCAGCAAAGCCAACAAGAGTTAACAGTGGTAGACATCTTTTATTTCCCGAGGGAACAAGCGGCACCTCTAAGACTTGGTGACCCGGCTGCTGATGGCGGTGTGACGGCGATAATTTACTTGATGGGGAGGTGCCGGGTCGCCCTCCTGTGGCCTTGGCAGTGCGACAGATCTACTTGGTGGACTGCTCCAGGTAGGCGATCAGGTCTCCCCGGTCCTGCGTCTTCTTCAGGCCCGCAAACACCATCTTTGTGCCCGGAATGTACTTCTTCGGGTCTTCCAGGTAGATGAACAATGTGTCCCGGTTCCAGGTAATGCCTGCCGGGGGAAAGAGACGTCTCTAAGCTATGGCTGTAGCAATGAGCACGTCCTCATTGCTAGAGCAATGAGCACGCGCCAGAGGCCGAACATTCAAAAGAGACGCCCCGTCATTCTCATTCTGTCAGCGACTATAGTGGACCGAATCGGTTGTGAAACTTTCCTCCAGGGGAGGCTTCCGTGCACCCGTCAAAGAGCCAAGACTGAAGGCAGGGTCCATCTCAGATCGTGGGGAGCATTTGCAAAATTTAGCGGCGGACGCCTCCCGAGACGATTGGTTGCGAGTGCACGTGCACTGCGTTTTCGTGCGGCAAAGAGGAAACAAGTGAAAGGAGGAAACGTTTGCAGACGATCGACGCTTTCGCACCTCGTGTTGCAAATGCAGCCCATAAACCACGCGACCAGGATCGAGCAGTTGGAAACTTTCTGTAACACAGGCTCTCTTGTACCTGCTCCACCTCACAATAGATTATCGATGTCATTGAATCCCCGCGGTTCTGCTTCTGATGGGGACGAGGCTCCGAAATATTTTAGGCAGTTTTTTAGGATGATACACAAAAAGGACATGCTTTCCAAACTTGCACGAAGTTGCCACTGTGTTGTCGTAGGTTTCAAAACACATCAGAAATGCTTGCCTGCTCTCTTTGCAAATTAACTTCCCTGCACATACTGGAAATAAAGCAGATTGATCAGAGTTGACTCCAGCCACTAAAAAAGAAATCTGCGCATTTCACCCCTCTTTGAAGCGCAGTATTTGTAGAGGAACCCCAGATACCGACGGAATCGTCCAAACCTGCCCAGAGTGCCATTCGGCGTAAAACTGGACATGCCTGTGGACGCCTCTCACTGTATGGCGTTTACTGGAGTTCCAATAATTACACAAGCTTAATCATGCCGACAAAGATTGGGGAGGGGACAATGTGTAGAATGCAAACTACCACCTCGCAGAAATTGGCGTCGCACAATTTGGTCTTCTGATTTGGGCATGCGACGTCAATTTCCCCGCTAAATTTAATGAGGGAATTGATGTCATATGAAATTATGACATCAGGTGAGACCATGACGTCACAGAGCTCGGTCGCATGACACCGTGACATTGCAGTCATCCAACGTCAGACTCACGGGGGTGAATCTGACGTTATGTCATGTGACCGAGCCCTATGCCATCCCGTGATGCCATGACACGCAACAACCTTGCAAAATCACACGACGGTTTTTCGCGACTGCTTTCTTGTAGAATTCGGCTGATAGGACACATTCCGTGTTTTAAAGTGTGAATACCTCATAATGCTGCCGGCCCATCACTCTCGGCCAACTCAGTCGACTGGTGCCCGCGTCTATACTCGCCTACAACTTCTTTGGCTCCCATTTAACCGAGGCATTATGTTCCAGTATCTCTCTCAGTGGAAACTTAACACCACGCAGGCATCTGCGCGTCGTGCAAAAACAACCGCCCAGATGTGGTGCAAGCGGTCCCACCTTTGCTCCTGTTGGCGTCTGTGTAGCTGAAGCCTGCCGCCTGTCCCGTCTTGCGTCCGATGAGCCCATGTAGATTGGGGCCAGTCTTGTGCTTGCCTCCGGCTTCCACCGTATGGCACTGGGCGCAGCGCTGCACGAAGATCTTCTTGCCCTTCTCCGGGTCGCCCTTGGGAATCTCAACCATGGCTGCTCTGAAGACCTGCGCAACAGAGGCCCACGACGTCACCCAAGGTTCGCCGACCCCCTATAGCCACGTTGCTCGGCAAGTGTGGCGCCCCTACGCTCCTTTGCCGAGGAAGCAAAAGAAATGTAAGTATGTCCACACCCCATGTGACACAACCTCACGCAGCAACAACAAATGTGCCAGGGAACAGGACAAGAAAAAAGACAAGGCGCTTGTGTGTGAAACAAGATTAAAATGGCCCGATTAGATCTTTCTCCATTTTAAGGCAAAAAAAGTAAGTTGACCCCAAAATAAATTTTTACGAGCCTACCATAATGCTTAAAGATTTCTCTGTTCATTGCACGGAATTCTACAATTCAGCAAACACATTCTTATAGCACTAAAAGAAAAAAAATAATAAAGCAGAGTGAATCTGTAATAAAACTGACATCTCAAACACAACTGTGTTTGAGATGCTGTGTGTGGTTGTCCATTTTTTTCCTTCTTTTCTTTGTCTTTTATTATATTTGCTTGATTTCAGCTGATAAGCCAAGCACTTGCCGAAAAACTAAAATTTTTGCGGGATTCGAACTGCGGGTCTCCCAATGTGCACCACAGCACCTAGTCTTTATGGCGCTTGCTATTAGTCTTATTAATGCATCAAAACGTAATGTACCTAATCAGAGGTGTTCGAGACAAGGTGCCTACAAAATTGCGTCTCCCAGACTTCTCCAGATTTTCTCAAAATATTTCTATTAAATACCCCGACCATCACTACAAACAAAATGCAGAGGATGGGGTTGCAGCAGCTGTTCCCTTTTAATCCGGTGAATCAGGGCATATGCTCGCCCAGCGATGACTTGTTACTCAGCGCGAAAGCCATCCACCCAACCGCACGCCACACCCTCCCAGTTCGCCGTGTCACTGCGCCACCCACACTGGCATGGGCGTACCAACCGGGGGGCACTTGCCCCCCTAGTTCTCAGAGTGGGGGGGCAAGGCATGTGATTTGACCCCCCCCCCCCCCCCGGAGACAGCCGCCACTGGGCAGGGCAAACACTGGCCGGCGGCGTTCAAGGTATACCAAGGGCACTGCCCCCCGGCCCTTGGGGGGGGGGTTTCCCCCCATTCAAAAACAAGAGTTGGTACGCCACTCCACACTGGTCACTTTCGCTGACTTGAGCAATTTCCTGAAAAATTCCTGACATTTACTGACACTTTGAAATTTCCTGACAATTCCAGGTTGGTAGACACCCTGTGAAAGCATTCACCGCTATGTGCAACGCAGTACGACGGCACGTGATATGTGCCACGCGTGTACGTACTACATGCACGGTTTTTTGTTGGAGATCTAGTCACCCCAGTTGAAAATTCCCATTAGATTCCAATTGGAATTTCCAATTTGTACCATTTAGGTTTTTGGACAACTAATTGGTCACTGCAATGGGAACCATTTGGAACCCATTTGGTTCCAACTGGAATTTTTTTTAATTGGTGAGACCCATTGGCTAGTGTGCTTCCAATCGGAACCCACTAAAACCAACTAATTCCAATTAAAACCAGATAGAATTCCAATTAAAGCTAATTTGAATTTTTAGCTGGGACGGCATCATCATCTGCGAGAGTCAAGAGCCACATTGAATGTACAATGGCGCATTTGCATCATCTTACATGGTCCCCAAAGAGGAGGTAATTGTAAAGAAAAATCCTTGTCGGCGCTGGGATTCAAGCTTCGGGTCTCCCAATACCGGTCAGCTATGCTAACCACTGCGTTGCACCAAACTCCAGGCGCACCACACCATGGGCGGCGTGGTGCGTCCGGAGTTCGAATCCCGGTTTCCCAAAACAGTTTGTCTTTCGGCGGTTTTGTAACAATTATTCTATTCAATATCAGTACGGCTATATATTTCTGCTTAGTTTCGAGGTAAAGAATCATCAACCAAGTAATTAAAAAGACGAATCCCAGCAGTCGTAAGTTTTTTTTAACACATGGATCGATCAATCCGCACGCAGGCCGGCGCCCTTTACGCAGGGGTCACAGCCAGGGTGAACAATTGGTCGAGCGCGCAGAGAGCGGCCGTGCCGTTTCCACGTGTGCATCACGCGCTGCGCGGCGATAAACGACGGCACCGCCTTTAATTCATAGTAATAAAGGCCCCACTCGTCGAAATCTCGAGTTTCATAGCCTCACTACGCTAAACTAAAAGTAATTTAATCCTGAACCACGGACGTCAAATAAAGCAGACACAAACAGGGGTGTCCTTCCGATGGCACTGGGTCAGTAGGTTCGTTGCGGTCACCTTGATGCACAACATTTTGCCCGAAGAGAAATCAATTTAAGATGGGCGAAACTGTTTCGAACAAGGTAACCATTTCGATCAATTGATCCCGGCAGATTTGTGCGCAATGAAAACGGAATGTTCAAGGTCGCGATATCAAATGAGGCGACGCAACGCTTGCGTCAGCCTGCATGCTCTTCCGTGACCGAAGATTTACATTTGAACCAATCATGCGCGTCAGTAGACGGATGGTGGGACAAGGACCGGCGGTTTTGGGCTCTAGGCTTGCCGTATCTTTCGCGGGGTGGTCAGATCCGTTAGAATCCGGCGAGATAGTCTTTAGCCTCCTCGCCCAGCAAGTTTTCATTCATTCATTCCTTAGGCCTCGCACATTGCACAGTTTTAAAGCCCCTTATTCGCACAAAGAGGTCTTTAAATGAGCAGAAGATCGGCACGTTCTGCCCGCAGTTTACGGCAACACACCGCGTAAATTCCGAATTCCCTAAGCGAATGAATAAGGTATCTACGTGGCTTACCCTGTGGAAGTACGAGCTTGACTTTTCCAGCCGCCGCCTGGCTCAAGTAAAGAAGGTGACCGCCGCAAAACCTCCTCTTGGCAGCAGCCACGCTGCGCAACGACAGCGCTGCGCATGCGCGGACCTCTCTCGCGCGTGCGCAGAGCGCGCCCATCGTGCGTAGTCGTCTGCTAACGCGATTAGTGATGACGCAGTTTTGACGTCATGGGATATCTTACTCGTTGACCTTACGATGACGTAAGGCAACGCTTGACGCGATAACGACCTCGGGCACCTCGGGTACCTCACAGCGGGCGGCAATTCACCGAAGAAGAGCTCACCGCAAAACCGGCAGTGCGGAGAAAAGTTCACCGGCCTTTGAGCAAATGCAAAAAAAACAAACTCGCAGATATTTTTTTTTTTTTTAGCGGATTGTTCGTCCCACGTGACAATTCAACACAATTAGAATTCGTCACTTTATAAAAAATAATTGTCCTCCGTTTTGTAATATTCTTGAAGTTTATTCGGGCACTATTTGCTAATGATGCACTGCCAAGCTCATATGAATAGGGGTGTGTGAACCGTTTCAGCTCAGATTGTGTGGTGCATAGAGTTATTGTGTGGTGCCTGATAGATGAGTGGGTGTTTGGTGGTGTAATCAGTGTCGGTAACGCTGTTTCTTTCCGTTTTTTTACTAATAAAACTTCAGTTTCGAGAACAGCTTCGTCCTCTTGTTTTTGTTGTCTTCACTCCTTCTTCGTCGTTTGAGCTGTTTCCATTATGCATAACGTTTACCAACTTGCCGAATTCGCTAATGGCGACGGTGTGCAGCTCTGAAGGTCATGGGTGGTTCACCGTAGAAGCAGTGGCGTAACTAGGGGGGCAGGGGGGTACAAGTGCCCCGGGCGCCACTTGGGAGGGGCGCTGAGCCGAGTCCACCCATAATAATAATATAATGATGATGATAATTATATCCTTATCACTATCATCATGAGGGGCACGAAATTTCATTTGCCATGGGCGCCGTCATATCTAGTTACGCCACTGCGTGGAAGGGCACTATCACACAAAGGCAACGTATGTCAAAACCATCATGATTGGCTAGAAAACGTGCATGTCTGTGGAAGAAACCTCAATATCTTACTAACTATTCTATCCCGTTTTCAAACATTAACAGAAGCTTCGAATGGAATTTCAGGCACCGCATTGTTGTGCATGCACTTTCGGATTTTAGGCATTTACAGTTTTGCTTTCTAGATTTTAGGCAGACTTCTTTAAGTTTTCAAACTTTTTCCTGTTTTTCAACTCCATAAAGTTTTCAGTTAGGATTTCGTTGCCTAAAGAGTGAACCACAGAAAAGCCCGGCCAAAGTGTTTTTCCACAGCACATCAGCACGCCCCTCTTCCTGATGCAATTGTGGACTGGAATGACCTTCCCGAAGACATCGTCACCATCCAGGACCCCATCAGATTCCGAGAAGCAGTAACAAACATTGTACTTCACACCCACTCCCCTCTCTAACGCCTTATGGCCCTGAGGGTATTGTAAATAAAATAAATACATAAATAAATTATTAATTTGGGACCAATATACACAATAAGCTTAACAAATATTAGAAAAAATGACATTTTGTATTTTACAAAACTGCCAAATTTTAATGATAATAAATTGATGTATGTTACACATGATCCGACAGCCTCTATATGAAAAGAAAAACATCTGTGAGCTTTTCTCCGCAACCACCAGTGGCCAGTCAGCTTTTCTCCGCATCCACCGGTTTAGCGGTGAGCTTTCTCCGGGATTCTTCAGAACGGAGACAAAATCGTGGGAGAAACGTGTTGCTACTAGTACAATAAATGAAGTTAAGTTAAAATTAAATGAAGGTAAATGTTCGATGCCACAACTGATCTGAATCCCAGTCTGCTCCATCAAAATCACACCAAGTTCAAGGTCAAGAAAGGATGAGTCAGGACTCATCACAATATCCCAGGCACGTAGCCAGGATTTTGTTTCGGGGGGGGGGGGGGGCATGACAAAATGCTGTATGAGGGGAGGAGAGAGAGGAGGCCCCAGCAAAATGGAAGATTTCGGGGGGGGGGAGGGGGCCGGCCTCATGGGCCCCCCCTGGCTACGTGCCTGCCATGTCCACTGTGTCCAGGGGTTTCTCCAGGAATTGAAATTAGGGGGGATGTCAAAATTTTTAAAGGGGAGTTAGGGGAGGGGGCATTGAGAATACAGGAGTTGTTGCTAATTAAGGGGGTGCCTTCAGAAAAACAAGGGGGGAGCACACCCCCATGGGGGGGGGGGGTGTAGGGAAATCAGTGACTGTGTCAAAAATTACAGGGTGTTCCAGAGCGCTCTTCACGGATGCTAAGAGAATAGCATAAATAAGCCAATGAACAGATGTGACTAAACTTTCGGGAAAGTGTCTTTAGGTAGTGCATTTTTCAGTAAAAAAAAATCAACAGGATGGAAAAAATAAAAACAAACCAGATAGTTTGTTTTCATTTTTCTTCCCATGCATAAGAATAATCTGCTTTTCTATTATTGAATTTTTTTCCTGAAACCTGCACTCACAAGTTTTGAGCATTATAAATGCACCCCCTAAGGACACCTTTTTGAAAAGTTTAATTGGTCTAATTGGACATTGGCACATTTATATATTTTTTCTCTTACGACTGCAAACGTTTTAATTCAAATTAGAAGATTAATTTCATCTGGAAGTCTATCTTCTAAAAACATTTTCTATATAAAAAAAAACACATCTATTACACATAGCAACGAAATGCATCGCACATAAAATGAATGTGTATTGTTGAGTATGAAGTCGCTTGGCCATTTGCCCTCTTGAGTTTCGGTTTTGCCGCGCATCAGCTGGGGGACCGACGGTCTCTGTGCTTATGCTTCTTCTTGTGCTTTTCCTTCTTGTGCTTTTTAGATTTCTTCTCCTTCCTGGAAGTGCAGAAGATATGAAATATGAGAAATCGGAAAGAGAACAACCCCAGTCCAAATCACACTTTCAACTCTTAGCCAGGGGCGGATTTATGGGTCCAACTTGGATTTCAAACTATGGATCAAACTGGGGGGCGGGGGGATGCAGTAGGCATTCAGCTGGCAGGTTGGGGGCGGGGAGTCTACTGAGATATGACGTTATGGCCGAAACGTTGCCTGGACCTATTTTGTTGACCCAATATATGCTATGTTACCAAAAATTGACATTTTGGCTGGTGCGTATCAATTTGTTTCAATTGAAAAAATTATGGAGGGGACTTAAGGTGGGGAGGGGAGAGAGGTGGTCGTCCCCCCCCCCCTGCCCCTTTCTAAATTTGCCTCTGCTGCTAGCTGTACATTTTCATTGCTCATTAATCCTTATTCGCATTGGAATTATTCACCTCAAATGATCAAAGCGGAATCCACCATTTTTAAAATCACTGTTCCAGAAGTATTTGGTAAAACGTGCGGTACCAGCCACCCACTCGCTTCGCTTTAGCAGAGCGAAAATGTGAGAGAAGGCGAGGAGGGACTCACCTCCTCTCCAGCGTTCGCTCTGCTAAAGTGGAAAGGGTGGAGAACTTTGCGGGAGGCGCTCGTCCCGGACTCTTAATCTATCACCGACTATACACGAACTCAACTCTCCTACGTCACGCCGCGGTGGTGGCGCGTCGGACACACTTCCAGTCTGGGGCGGTGGGCAGAAGTCGCCGTGCGAGACATGCGTTCCTGTGTTCTTTTGAAAGAAACTAGACAAAAAACCTGCCTTCTCGTCAAAATGCTGCGACAGGGACTGTACCAAGAGAGTCTGGAAAGGTTTGAAGATCAGTTTTCATGTGTTTCTGCCCCCTCCGTTCGTCTAAGAACGTGGATAGCAGCCGTGAAAAGGCTGCTATCACGTCGCGGCTGACAGAATAAATATTATTATTATTATTATTAAACCAGACGCTGTCGAACTACGATTGCTTGTGCGGGCAACACTTTGTGGTCGCCAGATGTATTTGTTTTGTTTCAACATGAACGAGAGAAAACCGCCAAGTTGTCCGGACCACCCACGGGTTTAGTGCGTCTTCAAATTCACACGGCCGCCTGATCGTTCGAACTTTCGTCTGCTCTTTCAAACTTGTCTGCTTTTTGTCATCTGCTCGTTCAAACAAACGCGGCCCGTAGACCAAACTTTGACCCGGTAATTGCAATAAGAAGTAATTGCAGGCCTCAAAAGACTTAAGTAGGCTCGGTGTGAACAGTAGATACAAGATGTTGATCATTGGTACCAGTGGCCATCACCGACTTGTTAGGCTTGGTCTGTTCCCGCTTCCGATTTTAAGTATCGGCGTCGATCATCGCCGTTACCTTCTGCACTTTTGCAGCACGAGCGACGTCGCGACCGAAAATAGCTAGAAGAATCTCATCATGGTTCTGGCGTCTATTCTGCGGCGTTCATGCGAATGAATCGCCGCACGTCAACTTATTTACGCAAAGTTTAGCGGCGTAACGAGCCTTCATAATTTCGCTCAGGCGATTAAAGTGGTAAGACATTGCTATGAGGACGTAAAATCGACAATTTCAACGCGAAAAGAGTATACAGACTCACACAGACGCCGACAACGTGACATTCCAATGGTTTGTTGTCGCGGGACGCTGGTGCTTCTTGCCCGCACTCCATTGCGCATGCGATCGAACTGTCGTCTGCTCTTTCAAACTTGTCTGCTTTTTGTTGTCACCTCGTTCAAACGACAGCGGTCCGTAAACCAAACGTTGACCCGGTAATTGCGATAAGAGCTAAGTGCCGGCCTCAAAACACTTTTGAAGGTTGGTTGGGGTAAGCAGGCTAAGTGTAAATAGTAGATACAAGAAGATGTTGATCATTGTTACCAGTGGTCATCACCGACTTGTAATGCCCGATTCTACTTGCGGTTTTCAGTATCGACGTCCACCATCTCAGCTACGGTTCACGCTTTTGCAGCCCGAGCGACGTCGCGACTGAAAATAGCGAGCAGAATCTCATCGTGGGCGTCAGGCTTTAGCACCCATTCTGCGGCGTCCGCGTGAAATGAATCGCCGCACGTCACATTATTCACGTAAAGTTTTGCCTCGTTAATTCTGCTGAAGCTGCTCAAGTAGTCGGACATTGTTAGTAGGACGTAGAATCAAAGATTCCAACGCGAAAAAGAGCACGAGGACTCCCACCGACGCCGACAACAACGCAATTCAATGGTTTGTTTATGGGCGACGGCGGGCTTCTTGCCCACCGTCCACCGCGCATGCGCGGCGCCGGTGGCGTCCGCTAGGGGCGCTCCGGTTTGTTTGTAAACATGAGTTGGTGTATAGATCCTGTAGGTTAAAGGTCGCTTTTTGGCCCATCGCAGATAATCTTAGCTCCCCAAGTGTGTACAAAGAAGCCTTCTGCCCTCTCCTTTTGACCAGAACACAAAGAGGAAGGGAAAAATAAACAAATGTACCCTCTTACTGCTATTTTGACAGGTGTTTCAAAAATCGCAAATTAGTGACAATTTAGCAGAGCTGGCTCATGACATTCAATAAGAACTAAAACAGCAATAAAAGGCAAGCAAATGGAGAAAAAGCACTTGTTTCATCAACTTATATACTGTCCGTTTTTCTGGTTCTGCTTTAGCTTTATTTGAGATACCATAATCTCCTAATCTTAATCAGTCTAGTCTCTTAATCATTCAAAGGGCAATGCAACAAAGTTTCAAGTCCTCATTTATAACGGAAATCAGCAGATATTTTCTGTGTTTATTTATTTTTTAAGTACCGGTGCGTTTCGGTGATCTGTTTAGGACGGATGCTAAAAATATTATGAAAGACTCGGAGCTCAAGTTTAAGAAAGAAGTGGGGGAGGGGGGGGGGGGGGAGTTGACAAAAACAATCGTAGCTGGAGCAAAATTTTCGAGAAATAGGGTGTTTCTCGGTCACGCTCACCCCTGTCCCGCCTTGCGCTTCTTGGAGGAGTCCCCGTCCTCCCGGGGCGCGGAGGTGCGGGGACACAAACTGGACGCCCTCGTGGGATCCGCTTGCCCCTGGATGAGAAGTCGCCCCTGTGCACAAAGAAAACGTCAACACTACGAGCTTGACTCGGCCGGAAAAACGGGAGAGAGATCTCGGAGGTCTCATTCCGGACTCGAACGGTGACAAGGACTACCGAAGGTGGTGGCATTGCCCCTTTCCCGCACCGCCATGGCAAAAATTGAATTCGGGGGTTTACGTGCTAAACCAACCTAGGGCACCTGGCACGCCCCAGCGTAGGATCGGTGAACGACTTCGACCACCCAAGGACCCTCCAACGAGGAACCGAAATCTCGGTTCCCCTGCCGTAAGCCTCCGTCATATTGCGGGCACCTTGGCCGGGATTCGGACCCGCCGCCCAGGGATCCGTAGGCCAACGTTTTGCTCCGCCAAGGCAGCCGCACCGTCGGGGCAAAGACAGTGCTAACGCGGAATGTACGGCGATGTCTTGTTAATACGGACACCTCCGTTTCCCCAAAACTTGTCCGTAACGCAAGTTGTCCACGATGGCGGGACGGAAATGCGTGTAGTAAATACGTGCATTTTAGACATAGGCAATAAAGGACATAGATAATCAAGAACTTTCTTTTCTTGGAGAATATAACAACTTCGCAAAGACGGACTTCATTCAAGAGGCGGCGGGGTCGTGATCGCAATGAAAAATGTGCTCTCGTCCGACATCCTTAAAATCAACTCTGAACTGCTTGCCATATCTTAGAAACCATTAGCAACCATAATGCTGTTCTTGTCATTTGAGTTTGTGTGAAACTGGTGTGTTCCTACCTTATCACTGGAGTGTATTATTGTCCACAATCTTTCTCTGGGCAGTTCAATGACAAACTGAATGAGAACATAAACTGTGTAATCAGTAGTTGTCCCAAATGACCAATCGTGTTGGCCGGAGACTTTATACGGGGATTAACAGGAGTGACTGTTCGTGATCCATCTGAGTGCCCAGAGTTTTAGGGGCGAAGCTACTTAGGGGCTAGCCATGTCCGTATCCGTCCGCCGTCCGCCGTAGGCCGGCGTCTGGTGCTCGTGCTTCTGCTCGTGAGATCACGTGCTCACGAGCACGTGAGCACATGCTCACGTGCTCGTGTAGGGCAAAAAAAAAATTTGAAAAAAATTATGAAAAAAGAAAAAGAAGAAAAAAAAGAGTAGGGGTTCTGAGATGCCATCCCATCTGTCTGCTTAAAAAAAGAAAAAGAAGAAAACCACACATTCTCCTACTGCCATGAATGAAAAGGACCGAAAAGCTCGGCATGCAGCGCCTCAGCGTCTACGTAGACAGCAAGCTGCTCTGGAGACTAGGGCGCGAGAAGCTGCTGCACAGCGTCAAAAACGACAAGCGGACCCGGAGTTGAGAGCTCGGGAAGCGGCGGCAAAGCGTCAACGCCGACAGCAAGCAGCAATACCTATGACCAAAATCAGAATCATCAGCACCACCTGAGCTTTTTGTCAGTCTCTCCGTCGCTGCAAACTCTCACTCAAATTGTTTTAAATCCTATACGGGGGATTCTGTCCTTGACCTGCTCTTTTCATCTCACCCTGAATGTATTTATGCTTGCCCTATCTTAGAAACCATTAGCGACCATAACGCTCTTCTTATCAACTCTACATTCCTTCCGGCTAAGGATAACATCGTTAGAAAAACGTTTCTAAACTTTTCCAAGGTGGATGGCAATAAACTGCAATATTCTTCTGACTCTTTCTCAAGCGAGTACCTCCGACTTTTCGACACTCATTCTGTATCCGAGAGCTGGGAGCTACACAAGGATAAAATAACTAAAACTGTCAAGGAGCGTGTTCTGGTGGTTTTCATTAATAAGAACTTAACAAGTCCTTCGTTTAACCCCTCAACCGTTTTGGATGAGCCTAGCTCGTCCACCTAGAGCCGTCCCCAAACCATCTTGCCCCTTGGCTGTTTTGGACGACCCATGCTCATTCAGAGCTTAATACGTGGCACTGCTCAGAGATGGCAGGAAGTGGTATTATTGTACATTTTTAAGGATGGTGACCGATCGTAGAGACACATGTGGCACCAGCCGCACATGCAATAAAAAAACAAAAAAATACATAATATCAAAAATTTGAAAAAAAAATTGTTAAGGGGTTAGTAACTATTAAAAAAACTTTTTAACAGGAAGAAACTGCTATTTTCTTTATGATCAAAAAAACTGCGCCGACTTGACATAACAAAATAAACAATTTAATCAAACGTTTCGTCTCCCATGCGGGAGACATCATCAGTGAAACCTTCAAGCAGGAATGAGAGAAAAAACTTCGACAGTCCTATTTAAGCAAATCCGCGTACACATCGGGGAGGGGGCCGCGGTTGGAGTTGCAAGCCGATGAGTCACTTCGGATGAACCATGATTCGGCGAACCTGCGTGGACCCCACCTTTGTTCACGCGCCAGAGTGGACGCATTCTCAAAGTCGAAATTGTGACCCGTATTCCAACAATGGTCTACGAGTTCCGTCTTCGCTCTTGTAGCATGCGTGGCCTTCGCCACGTCCCTTTTGTGTTCTTTTAGGCGGGTGCAGCGCCTCCGGCCTGTCTCCCCAATGTAGGATGCGTCACAGTCTAGACAGTTCAGTTTATACACGACGCCGCACTGGGACTCTGGGGGGTGTAATCTTTAGGTTTCGAAATGAGGTCACGCAGTTTACGATGGGGTTTGAAAGCTGTGCGGATATTCAAAGGGGCGAGGGCCCTGCGAATAGATTCAGAAATACCTTTCAAATAGGGTATTGTTACTTGCCCTGTCCTAAGTGGTCCATTGTCCTGACTTCTTGTTTGTCCCATCTGTTTGCGCGTGTCATCAATAAAACGTTTAGGATAATTTCGCTTCCTCAACAGGTCAACAATAACAGCATCCTCGGAAGCGCGCAATTGAGGATTAGAAGAAATGCGTTCGGACCGATGTAGTAGGGTTTTTACGACAGCCCTTTTATGTTCGACAGAATGATGTGAGTTAAAGCTTAAGAGGTTGCCTGTGTCGCAAGCTTTGCGGTACACTGTTGTATCTAAGCGACCGGTATTATTTCGGAACACATTAACATCCAGAAAAGGCAGCGCACAGTTCTGTTCAACTTCATGTGTGAATTGGATTGATGATTCTTGATGATTGATGATTCGGCTTGCAACTCCAACCGCGGCCCCTCCCCGATGTGTACGCGGATTTGCTTAAATAGGACTGTCGAAGTTTTTTCTCTCATTCCTGCTTGAAGGTTTCACTGATGATGTCTCCCGCATGGGAGACGAAACGTTTGATTAAATTGTTTATTTTGTTATGTCAAGTCGGCGCAGTTTTTTTTTTATCATTATGAGTCCCGGCTTTTGGAATATTTTTGGATATTTTCTTTAGCAAAGTCAAACGCTTGCTTTGTCCTTCTCTGAAGAGAAGGAGAAAGCAAGCGTTTGTTTGCTGGTAGCTATAGTCGGGTTGTTCCTAGGCTGCACTGATGATGTCTCCCGCATGGGAGACGAGACGTCTGCTCATAGATCGTTGACATTGTTATACAAGCTGCAAGTATTTGCTTTGGAATCATGAATCCCGGCTTTTGGAACATTTTTGCATTTATTGGTGCTTAACTTGGCAAATGAACATCAATGTTACTAAAACCAAGCTCCTTTACTTTAATTCCTCAAAATACAACACTCCTTCTACTCAATTTTTTGCAATCCTATTTTATCCAATCGGTGATAAAAGTACCTAGGTATTACTTTCACCAAAGTAACGAGGCCACAGTGTTGGATTCTCGAAATCACCTACCGGAAGCCAGCACGGAGCACAGCTTAGACACGAGTTACGGTCAAATGCAGACATAGCAACCGCGGGTCACTCTTCTGCTACGGGAGCGTATTACAAGAGGTGGCTAGGAAGCAGCCATAGAGGGCGGTTTCACGAAATGCTTCGGGTAATCCACGTCTTGCCACATCGATGAATGGCGTCCGCCACTTTCCCTGTTAGTTTGCGCGCAAACAATTAGTTATTGGCGTCACGTTTGGTGTCGGTGAAACGCACAAGCGTGGCGGCGGCTCCGTCGACGACATAACACGGAGAGTATGACTGGGGACATATTTGGGCTGCATGAACCTGCACTTCCTCCGCTTTTTTTTCCTTTAGACGTCGCCTGGCAGCATCTACCGCTACCGTTTGGGCCGCCGAAGGGTCGACTACTCTATCACCTGATCGTCTTAATGAAAGAAGATCGGTATATATAAAAATCGAGCACCGGCCGACGCCCTTTTACATTCCCGAATAATCTGGCTGGTGCGGTCGATCATGATGCGAAAGAACTCAAACAATATAAGAAACACTGCCTCCACGCATAGAGAGACACCGGGAAAAAGTTATTTACCGTGGCATCTGGCAAGATTTCGAACCGGAAGTATATTACGTGAGACCGCCCTATAACACGTGCTGCAATAAAAAGAGGACTCCCGTCATAACTGCCATTAAAATACGTCGAAAACGAAACACACAATGTTATAAAAATACTCGGTATTTGTAACGAAAATCGGGATATGTGTCCAAAGAAACAAAGCATCGACCCTTCACCTAGCGTTTGTGCCGACGCCGGAGACGCGGTCGGTCTCGAAATCGTCCCTTTTGCTGTCGGATCGACGAAGGGCTTCGGTCACTTCCTGAAAGAGTGATAGAACGAGTCACAGTTACCTCCCAATATGAAGACAACAAGCATGTACCCAATGTTTTACAAATAAGTACTATACTATATTTTTGAGTCCATAAACTATACATCTTTAGAAGTCATCATTTCATCCTGTCTGGAACATCTACAGGTGCGGACTACATGAACATTTCATATTTCGAGACTCAGTTCTCACCACACATTTCCAGGGTGAATGTTGGGAACACAATGTTCGATGCCAAACATCAGTTAGCATGTTGCCTACGCTCTCAATACCTGCACAAGCAACGTGCACGGCACCTTTTCCCAAGTGGACAATATAAATTAATCTTAATCTTAAAAAAAAAAAAGAAACAGATGAACATTTAAGTGACAAACACACAGACCAAGAAGAGGCACCTATGCTTACTTAAAATCAACCACTTTTTCAACCTCCTGTTTTTGGTGTCACATATATTGCGTGCTACACTGTGAAGGCTAGCATAGCTTCCACAGCACTCAATACTGTTCAAACCACTTGTGCAAGCGTGTGCAAATGAGATGCAAGATGAAGCCACAAGCTCTCGCGGTAGTGCGGGGTTACAGCGCTGTGAAAGCTACTACAGTAGAACCTTGTTGATACGTTTCTCAGGGGACCGCGGGAAAAAAAAAAGCGCAATCCGGGAAAATGCAAAAAACGAGAAAGTCCCCAAGAGCTGGGAGCTTGGTAGGAACGGCGGTTTTGAACATAAAAGCCAGGAACATAGTATCTAAGATGGTTCTACTGTATTGCCTTCACAACGTAGCACGGAATAGTTTATGCCGAGTGTAGTCTCCATTCCAAGAAAACCAATACAGGCAGTCTGCTTATGGGCAACAACATCCATCAGGGCCATAAGAAGGACTAAAAGGCCCCACTTCCAGTCAAATCCAGTGAACCCCGTATATGTGGAAAAACGACTTACCTCCTCGACAAAGGCTGGTGCGTTGGCTTGGCTGGCACCGAAAACCCCTAGAAAAAGAAAAAAAAGCAAACAGAGCACACATGAGACACGTCCAAACAAAATAACCAGAGTCCGGCATGGAGAGCAATTTCGATATTCGCATTCAAAGAATTTGTATCCACATTCAGACTCGTACAATATTTTCCATTATACCTCAGATGTGGACAGCAATCTCGTTGAGCGTGCGTCTGTGTAAACGAAACCTTTCCAGTACCTCAGATTTCCTGCCTCTAGTTTCCACAACATTGTGCAAAAACATCTATGCTAATGTTACGAGAAAGCATCGCACAAATTACATCCACATGCGGACAGAAAGCTTCGCATATGCCCGGAGTTTGTGGTGTTCATCATCCAAGAGGGGGCAACAGGACCACCAAAGATCACATCCTGTGACCGGAACAATCACAGGTGCTAAAACGTATGATCCACGGAGCTCTCTGGACACTTGGCATATATTCCAGCAAGATATCTGAACCAAGAAATGGCTGCTCTCTTTAGCATTCCCCAAAGGTGTAGAAGATGCATAGCATTCAGAACGCCTTGTCTGTGAACACTGTCCAATAGCTGGTGCTTGAACTGCCGGTCGGCCGCCGTGTACTGGCAACTGGCTCTCTGTCGCGGCTGGTCCCGGTATTCTCGTTTTGCAGCTGCATCCTCGCCCTCCCTCTTCATCTTAGGTGGCACACAAAAAGTAAGAGGAGTCGTAATGATCATAATCTAACTGCAACAACCACAAAAATAAGTCAGTAAAAAAAAAAGAAATTCAAGTAATTTTGGTTTAGAGCAACCTCGTAGAACACTCTTTCTGTAGAGCAAGTGTAATCCATCACATTCTTAGGATGCCACATACTCGAGGAATGCGTCTGGCGGCCTCTTTCCTCGATCGCCCCGTCAGAGGTAAACTCACTATCATTATTACTTTTGTCGGGGCACTCAGCAGCGCACTCAGCATAGCCTCTTCCTCTGCCTTCTTGGCGGCCGCCAGCTCGCTCTCCCGTGCCGCAGCCCTTGCCTCCGCGCCCTGGGCCTTGGGGTCCTTGGCGTACCAGGTCAGGTCCTTGCCCTTCTGCCAGCGGCCTACGGGGGCCCTGAGGGAGTGCCCTGGCAGAGAGGGACAGACCCCAGGGTCCAGCTTCGAACTGTCTCGTCACACACAGATGCTATGGTCGCACACGACTCTCATTCTGTCAATGACTGATGAGTCATTCTCAAGCTCGCATCTATAAGGACACTTAGCTAGATCAATAGTTCAAACTCTCTCAAAAACAAACACAACAGTGGTGCAGGCAAGCTGGTGCAAGTTTACCATTGTGTTAAAACAACTGACTTCTTTCCCTGTCTCTTCTACTTTTTGGTTGTTTTAAGGCTTTTTCACATCTGAGTCTCAGGTGTTCTATCGTCAACGATCTCTCAAAGCCCATTGGCCTCTTTCAGCCCCCTTTAACCCATTGCACACCGATGCCGAATGTTGGTTGAGTTGGCAACATGTCTTTAACGATGCTCAAATGGAAATACTGACTCGCCGTGGGTATTGGTCCGTAAGTCAAACGCTTTGTAATAATACTGTATTATAATAATAATATTGTTGATAATATTCTTACTATGCACTCGAACTAGCACATGTGCGGGGCTAGGAAGATAGTAAATCGCCGATACTTAGAAATTGTATCTGGTGTTTCTGGTGCAAAAGCAGCTGAGGCCGTGAGTGGGAGAGATGCACAAAGGAGATGTCTCTAATGCTGGGATGACTAGCTCCACAGCAAGTTTGAGCTAGTCGAATCTTGAGATGAGCTAGTCATTCACGGTGTTCAGGGAAGAAAAATACTTCTGTATTCAAAAAAGAAAAAAAAAAGAGTTGAGACTTGGAGGTTAAGAATAGTCGAATCTTTGAAGAAGGTCAAGGTGCCGTGTTTTGTGCAGATAGGTTTTTGCAAAAGGTCAAGGTGTTGAGTTTGTGCGGAGGTGAGAGCTTTTCAGAAACACCTCAAATCCTAGGATTGAGAATTAGGCCAGTTGGTATATGTTAAAGGGGCAGTGCAACGATTTTCAGTTTGGCCAATTAACTGCGGAAATTAATCTGAGTCACCTATGGAACGAAAAACAGAAAATCGCATTTTCTTCCGAGCGCTAGTTCTTATTTAAAAAAATGAAACAAATCGAAGGTCGCAGTGCTTCTCAACTCTCCACGCGACTTTCGAGTGACATACTCTGGAGGTTCACGTGGTTTCCCCTTGGGCACTCTCTTTAGAAACCACAGCCGCTTCCTCCGACTGATGACTGATGGTTAGCCTCGATCGAAGGTCGCGGTTTGGTGGACAGAGTTTTGTTGATTTCCGCGTACCCCAGAGACGCCATCATTTTAGTTCCCGTAGCCGCCACAGGCGGCTGCGATCGAAAATAATTCAGTTTTTGCGCTTGCGATTACAGCAGAATAGCAGTTTTCGGAAGAAAGGTGACGCGTTTTGGTCACTTGGGCTTGCATGAGCAATATGCACTGCCCCTTTAGGAGGCGCAGGTATACTGTTCTGCCCTTTAAGGGGCAGAACAATATCCACTTTCTGAACAGTGCCCCCTTAAAGGGGCAGTTGCACTGCCCCTTTAAGAAGGGACACTGCCCAGAAAAACAAAATTCTGCAAAAAGTTGGTTTCGAAAATGACCTATTTACATCCTACCAACATCTAAAGAAGTATTCCCAGAAAGTTTAATTAGTTTACACTGCATAGTTAATTTTGTATAAATTATTTTCTCTCACTGAAGCTAAAGAAAAGTGGGGTTTGGAGCACTTTGAATGTGCTTTTCTTTGTTCCCACTTTTTTGTATAAATTCCATTTTAGTCAATCTATCGTTTGTAATGACAATACAGGGAAGGCTTGTTCTTGACTTTTCCTGACTGAAATTTAATAAAAAATGCGACTATGAAACTTTTTGTCAATTTACTGACATCTTTTATAAAAAATGTTGACATTTTATCTAAGACGCGGAAGACCAAAAAGTTGACCAATTACGTAGAAGAGAAACATTTAGAAATGAAGACATTTTACAAACACTTTCCATGCTGCACCCTCTAGGCATTCTGCTACATATCTAGCAAATAAAAATGCTTGCATATCATGATAGTTTTCCGACGATGATAGTTTTCGATGATAGATTAACTAAACAATGTAGGCGTGTTGCTGATAGAAGCTGCTCTAATTTCCTTCCTATTTAACCGACAGACCGAAAATATTTGTTATGCATCCTCTAGCATGACCACCAGGCTACCGTGTAAATTTCAGTAATTTTAAGCCAAGGGTTCAAAAGTTGACCCTCCCAGAGTGTGTCCCTAATGCACGTGAAAAACTCACGGCGCTCAGGAATAAAAATGAAGAAAGGAACATGCACAACGTGACAGGCGTTGACTTGGAACTGAGGTTTAACAACGTTACTAATACGGTATTACAACCTCAGTTACGAGCAGGGGCGGATGCAGGAATTTCTGAGAGGGGGTCAGGTGTTGGTCAGCGTACCATATGTTTAGGAACCCCTCTCCCTCGTTTCACGCCCTAAATTCTACACATGCAGATATCAAGAGGGGGATCAGGACATCCGACCCCTCTCAAATCCGCCCTGGATACGAGTCAGCGACAGTTGTGTCACTTCTGTTCTTTTTCTTCTAGTGCTAAAGGTTAGTCAAATTAATATGTGCTTCCAGTGACACCGATTATTGTTAGATCAACTGCTTACACTACAATACAACACTTAGATCGGTCCCACAGTAGTTTGTGACTCCCCGTCACGACTAAATCTGAAATGAAACCTGTCTGATGAACACACTAACGCAATAGACCTTATTTATTATTAAGCGCCATCTCTCGGCGGCTGTGCAAATTACCGACCCTCCGCATCCTGTTTGAGGTTTCCCCATCATCTCCGCTCTACCTGCATAGCATTCTCTGCGCTACTTCTTAGGATGTTTGTTTCAAACGAGGTAGTGGTGCTTAGTATTTCAAAGTGCATCATATTAGCAAGCCTGGTTCAGACAGTCGAGTTGGTTCCGTTCAAAATGACCGAAACGACGTCAACAATATACACCAACTCATGTTTACAAACAAACCGGAGCACCCCTAGCGGACGCCACTGGCGCTCGTGCATGCGCGGTGGACGGTGGGCAAGAAGTCCGCCGTCGCCCATAAACAAACCATTTAATTGCGTTGTTGTCGGCGTCGATGGGAGTCCCCGTGCTCTTTTTCGCATTGGAATTGTTGATTTTACGTCCTCCTAACAATGTCTGACTACTTGAGCGGCTTCAGCAAGATTAACGGGGCAAAACTTTGCGTGAATAATGTGACGTGCGGCGATTAATTTCAACGTGGACGCCGCAGAATGGGCGCTAAGGCCTCGACTCCACGATGAGATTCTACTCGCTATTTTCAGTCGCGACGTCGTCTCTGGCTGCAAAGATGTGGACCGTAGCTGAGATGGTGGACGTCGATACTGAAAAACCGCAAGTAGAATCGGGCATTACAGGTCGGTGATGGCACTGATAACAATGACCAACATATCCTTGTAACATGTATTGTTTACACTTAGCCTACTTACCCTAACCAACCTTCATAAGTGTTTTGAGGCCTGCACTTAGTTCTTATCGCAATTACCGGGTAAATGTTTGGTTATGGCCGCTGTCGTTTGAACGAGCTGACCGCAAAAAGCAGACAGTTTGAAAGAGCAGACGACAGTTCGAACGCATCCGCAATGGAGTGCGGGCAAGAAGTACCGCGTCCCGCATCAACAAACCATTGGAATGTCACGTTGTCGGCGTCTGTGTGAGTCTGCATACTCTTTTTCGCGTTGGAATTGTCATTCTACGTCCTCATAGCAATGTCTTACCACTTTAATCGCTTGAGCGAAATTACCAAGCGCTCGTTACGCTGCTAAACTTTGCGTAAATACTTTGACGTGCGGCTGATTCATTCGCATGAACGCCGCAGAATGGATGCCAAAACCATCACAAGATTCTTCTAGCTATTTTCGGTCGCGACGTCGCTTGTGCTGCAAAAGTGTAGAAGGTATAGCGGCGATGATCGCCGTCGATACTCGGAACATCGGAAGCGGGAACAGACCAGCTGTAACATAGTCGGTGATGGCCACTGGTACCAATGATCAACATCTTGTATCTACTGTTTCCACCGAGCCTACTTAAGTCTTTTGAGGCCTGCAATTACTTCTTATTGCAATCACTGGGTCAAAGTTTGGTCTCATGGGCCGCTTTTGTTTGAGCGAGCAGACGACAAAAAGCAGACAAGTTTGAAAGAGCAGACGAAAGTTCGAACGATCAGGCGGCTGCGTGAATTTGAAGACGCTCTGAACCCCGTGGGTGGTCCGGACAACTTGGCGGTTTTCTCTCGTTCATGTTGGAAGAAAACAAATACATCTGGCCACCACAAAGTGATTGCCGTACAAGCAATCGTAGTTCGACAGCGTCTGAGTTCAGCCCTTTTCATGGCTACTATCCAAGTTCTTGGAAGAACGGAGGGGCAGAAACACATGAAAACTGATGTTCAAACCTTTCCAGACTCTCTTGGTACAGCCCCGGTCGCAGCATTTTGACGAGAAGGCAGGTTTTCTGTCTGATTTCTTCTAAAAGAACACAGAAATGCATGTCTCACACGGCGACTTCTGCCCACCGCCCCAGACCGGAAGTGCGCCCGACGCGCCACCACCGCGGCATGGCGTAGGAGAGTTGAGTTCGTGTATAGTCACCAGAAAACAGTTTGCTATGATTATTTCAAGAATCGCCGTAAAAACGCGATATTGAAAAAAATAAAAAACACAATCAGTACATTTGCTTTGGTAGGTTCCTTATTTCTCCGTCGATTGCACAGCGAGACGTAGCAGCAGTGCAGCATCACTTTCCACTGCACTTTGCCTCATAACTAGGGTTTGGCATTTCATCGGTTTTATTTTTTTTAATTCGGCGTACTTTTTTCGGTTTTTATTTTGAAGGCATATTTTCGGTTTTTATCGGTGAATATATATACAGCTAGACACGTTTTCGAGTTTTTTCGGCGAATATGTATTCTGGTTTTAGCTTTGCTGTTTACATAAAACGACGTAAAATGGCAGGTATAAAATGGCATGTTTATTCATTAAACTGGAACAGGAATGAAGATATACGCACACACGCAAGTACAAGCGAATGAGATATCGGGTTCACACAGCAACCGTGCATTCCACTTCCAATCAAGTCACGATTATTTCATCTGATTATAATACACACACATGTATTTGCCCAGGTTTTCTTCGTTAATACGCGCCCGCTCTTTTCTGTTTATCACTCTCAGCTTAGAAAATGCCTCTCTACATTCACACTTGAAACAGGCAAACTAAGGAGGCGAAGTGCCGCGGCAGCTAATGTTGGCCAATCACTCAAGTGTGATCGCCAAAAGACAACAGGTACCACGTTTTCGAGCACAGCGTACTGCAGATATTCACGAAACTCTGGCTGCAAGGCTTGAATTGCATCAGTGCCACTAACAAGTTTGAAGATGCTCTCGTACATCGAGAAGTCAGGAGGCATTTCCGACTTCACGTTCGGGTCAATGATACGCACATTAAACCAAAATGTTGTCACTGCAGCGGTGTACCCCATGCTACCTGAAACGTTTCTTACGACACTGTCATGCCACTTTTTTGCAACAACTTCACAGTATGACTGAAATGTCTCTGGTGAGTTCGGACCGTTCTTCTTCGTCTACAAAATCTAGCATATTGGCAACATCATTGTGGTAGCCTCGATCTTCCTCAGCCCACCCCTGCAAGATCCCTCCTAGCTGTATTACGAGCAAAGAGTAGACATCGCACACAAGCGTGTCCTCCGATTCTAGCTTCTTCAAGATTATCAAAATCGAGCTCGACGTTTCTCGCACAAATTTCATCTTAATGAGGAGGTCATGCGTTGCTCCACTGTCCTCAATCATAGCCTGAAGCTTCTTGCATTTTTCGCCTTTTGCGTCACCACTTTTCATGAAGGCG
>JAZHYW010055629.1:0-11880 GCA_037355805.1 Ixodes ricinus | reverse complement strand
GAATGCACTCCATTTTTTCGGGGGGAGGGGAGGGGGAGGCAAAAAGTTATAAAAAAATTAGAAAAAACAAACAAACAAATATTGCCTTTTTTTTTTTGTTTAAAAAGTAGTGTTCATGAACAAGAACAGATACAGATTTCATGCTTTATGAATATTAATAATTTTTTTAACACCTTAGTAACGAAACTGAAGTAGCTACAAACTGAGAGAGTATCAAAGCTATTAATACTATTAAAGGGATACTACAACGAAATTTCGGCGCTTATTTTTTGGTCTATACGTGTTCAAAAAAGCAGTATCACATCGGACACACCAATATCTTGTTAAAAAAGACACAAAAAGGAATTTTAAAACAAATTAAATGATTAGCAAAGAGCACCTGGTGGATATCGCTAAAGCTTTGTCTGTAATTCCTCGTCTAGGAAGTAGTAAAATCATCTGATGGGCTAGTTGGGTAAACATAATTAAAAAATAGTCAGGGTTCGTACACAATTCCTAAGAAAGATATTCAAGGATATTCAAGGAATTTCAAGGCCTTGTGGAAGTATTTTCAAGGACCTAACTTGATGTCACACGTAGCAGATTTCTATAAAACACTGTTGTCAAAAGATTGCAGATATCAAATTTATTGCACTAAGAAAAGAAAAAAAAAACATTTCTCAAATTTGTTTGCATTGAACTAAGCCGAAATAAAAATTGTTTCCAAAACCGCTTGTGGTAACTTCAGGGTAGCTCCTGCAGCTATTCCTTTATTTGCTGGCTGATGCTAAGCAGCTCCTCGGCCCTGCTTTTGCAGTTTAGCCAGGTAATTTGCACCAAGCTCTTGGCTGCAATCTTCATGATGGCGACATGTTTCGCGCTCTTCATTTAGGCTCTTCAACGCCTACTGGCCCATGACGGCGACATCAAACATTTTTTCACATGGCTTACATATTGCACGATGCTGATTTTTCATATCTGGCACCACCCAATCCTTATATTCATCACCGCAGAGCCGCGCACTTTGAAACCTGCTCTTGCCGAACATTTTCCTACGACCGTCGACAAAACACGAGGCCAATGGCGGAAACAGTGCGCAAAACATTCTCGGACCAGACTGGATCTGCTTCAATGTGGCCAAACATCCAATCAGCATCGGGCCAATCTAAACAAATTAAAAAAAAAACTTAGACCGAAAGGAAAAAAAAATTGATAAGCATAACAAAAAAATGTACAATATATACCTGCATTTGCTATTGTAAATAGACATTCACGAATTTTCAAGGTCTAGCCAAAAAATCCAGGGCTTTCAAAGGATCTGCTGGCCAAATTTTCAAATTCAAGGGTTTTCAAGGTCTTGCAAACAATCCAGGGTTTTCAAGGGTTTCAAGGACCTGTGCGCACCCTGATAGTGCAAGGACGACAGAGGGAAGAACGAGAAGACAGGAAAAAGCGCTAACTGACAACTGGCGTTTTATTTACAAGAGAAAAGAAGACAAAAAGAAGTGAGGCAATTCAAAGATAAAAAAGATGGAAAAAGAAGAAGGAAGGTAAAAAAGATCGGATAGGAAACAGAAGGATGCTTTTTGTAATTATATATAAAATATTATGAAGCAAAAATTAAAAAAGATAAAAAAAAAAGTTAAAAAAATTAAAAAGGAAATAAAAAAGGAGAAGAAAAAAAGGAAGGAGAAAAACAAGAAAAGAGAAGAAGAAGAAAATTCAGTGTCAAAATTATGTGTAGGAAGGATCGTCAGGGATAAAGGCTGAGGTAAAACTTCTTTTTCCGTTAAGGCTACTGGCTACGTTAAGGCAGGCGTCGCCCTTGGATATTACGACGTGTGCTTCGAAGAGTTCTCTACTCCTATGACCAGAAAACCGTTTGAGTACTTTTGTGTGCTCGAAGAGTGAGGTACACAGACAGTCTCTTACATGCACCGCAAGATGTCCAGTGGGAAATGACCTTAACGCCAAGACATGTTCCCTTAGCCTGACGTTTAGACAACGTCCGGATTGTCCCACGTATACCTTTCCACACGAAAACGGTATTTCATACACTACACCGCTGATGCAGGTGACATATTGGTGTTGATGCTTTACAGTACATTCTGCACTTTGTTCCTGCTGGTTGTTGATTTTTGGGCATAGCCTCCTTAGTTTATCAGGAGCTGACATTACAACCGGTACATCAAACCTGGATGCTGCCTGCTTCAAGATATGGGAAATGCGGTGTATGTATGGCACAACAGCCGGTCGGTGTCCCTTGAAGTTACTTCTTGTTGGTCTTCCACTTGATGTAATCATGGATTCAGCGACATTGAACAGAATCGAATAAGGATATCCAGATGCCGCGACTCGTTGAATCTGAGAATTAAAACTCTAACCGGCTGTATGTTCACAGGATTTCTTGAGGGACGCACTTAAACAACTCCTTACGATCCCTCTCTTGATTAGCTTTGAATGGGCTGAGTCATATTGTAAGAGCATTTTCTTTGATCTTAGAGAGTACATCCAGCAAGCTTGATCATCAAGAAACGATAACCGCAGATCTAGAAACTGAAGAGAGGAGTTCGCCGGCAACTCATGCGTAAACTTGAGTCCCTGTGCTTGCTCTACGAAGGTGTTTCGTATGCTGTCGGTTACCTCCGTGTCATTCTCATTGGGTCGGTCTTTCAGGAGGACAAGATAATCGTCAACATATCTAGGAACCTTGACAGATAGTGAACACAACCGAGCGCGACGATCGCCTAGAACTATACTACGCTTTGAACCTGACGTCATCCCGACAGCTCTACGGCCAGCACAAGAGAAGAGGGGAGGGAGGAACTCCCCGCTCAACGGGACTCTCTTTTGTGTGTCCCAGGCGCTATTCGCCCCCTACAAGATTAAAGAAGAATAACCTTTCACTCAAAATTCAGACGAAAGCAGCTTAGCTGCTGGCGTGTTAAAACCGCTTCGGTGGCTGAAGCGGCTTAGGCTTCGCCGCAGCTTTGCTAATCCCGAGACAAACTATGTCACGATTGCGTCGGATATGACGTGCTCTCCATTGGTTGCTCTCCGAGCGCTTGCCAGAGTGGGCCGTTTATAACGAAAATACAGCCATCAGGCTCAAAATACAAACGTGCGATTGTCATTTACGGATATTGTGGATCATATTCAGCCTATTTCTGAACACGACGGGTATATTTCAAATTTCGTTGAAGCATCCCTTTAAAGTTCCTGGTCAGCAACACAGCAACAGTTACAAGCATCGGGTTGATGCTAACAAAGTCACTGCACAAAGTTTCTTACACAAGTGTGTTGATTTGCATCCATTTTAAAGGGATACTTCAACGAAATTTGAAATATTCCCGTCGTGTTCAAAAATAGGTTGAATATGATCCACAATATCCGTAAATGACAATTGCACGTTTGTATTTTGATCCTGGTGGCTGTATTTTCGTTATAAACGGCCCACTCTGGCAAGCGCTCGGAGAAGGCCCAGCTTAGAGCACGTGACATCCAAAGCAATCGTGACGTAGGTCGTCTCAAGACGAGCAAAGCTACGGCGAGGCTGACGTCGAGAGGATGGCCTAGTCGTTCCAGCCACCGAAGCGGCTGCTTTTGTACGAATTTTGAGTGACGGGTTAATCTTCTATAATCTTGTAGGGGGACAATAGCGACTTCTGCGACACACAAAAGGGATTCTCGGGAAGAGGGGAGTTCCTCCTTCGCCCTTCTCTCGTCGTGGCCGGAGGCGAGACGACCTCCGTCACTAGCTGTCAAAGTTCCTAGACAAGCATTACAAACGAGGCGTTAGCGACATCCACCAGGTGCTCTTTGCTAATCGTTTAATTCGTTTTAAAATTCCTTTTCGAGACTTTCTTAACGAGATATTGGTATGTTCCATGTGATACTGCTCTTTTGAACACATATAGACCAAAAAATGAGCCCCGAAATTTCGTTGTAGTATCCCTTTAAAGGGATTGTCCGGTCAAATTTTGTATTCGAGAAAACAATTGAATATCATTCTTATTGCCTCGAGACGCATCCTACGTGCAATATCTGAATTTTACATGCTCCCACCGCATGAGTAATTGAATTTATACTTCTCCAATCACACTCTAGCGTAAACGCTGTTTTCGGTGGCAACATGGGAGCTCTGACGTCACACAACACAAAGCAAGCATTTCTGTCTCGTTGTTTACGTGCGAGTGAACGCCTCAGCGTGCTTCATTTTTGTTGTTGTTCTCGACTTGTTTCGTGTCTAGGTGAGATTTTTGTTGCGCGGTTGGGTGCCACAACCACCGGGCAGCACATGCGTGCCAAGACATGACCTTCCACACTTTTCCACGAGACGTGCAGTGACGAGCAAAATGGATCGTCGCCGTGCGTAGGGACTGGGTTCCCGCCAAGATCGGGATCCCGCTTATGCAGCAATCATCGCACAGTAAAGAGCTACGAGCTGAGCTCTAAGTGGACAGAAGGCTCGTAAGCTGAGGTGTGATGCTGTGCCAACGAAATTAAACTACGTCCATACGCTCCGCGCCCAAATCGGATCAATCCATTTGTTTATGCAGCGAAACCGAAACCAACAGCTAGACCACCTGGCAACGATACCAGAAGTAGCATTTAGCACGCGTGCAGCCAAATTCTATTTGACCCACATGTGAAAATAGAGCGTGACAACGATTCACCAAGCTCGTCCAAGTCAAATGACGACATGCATTTGAACGATTCGCCGGTTGCCTTCGACCCGCGGTCATCGCCTCTGAGAGAAAAACCCGCAGCTTCATCACCGATCGAGTGGATCCGCCGAAATGTGTACCCAGATGTCGCTTCGTGTACCTAGGTGCCGCTTCATGGGCGAAATCTGCATCCTTTGTTTTGCAAGCGCTCCTAATTCGATCGGTGGCCGTCGCAGTTGTGTTTGCGCGAAACGGCATAATTTTGCTCGAAGGTTATGGCTGTTTTCGAGTAATATCCTGCTAAAAGGCGTGACTTTTTTGCACACGCTGAGGAACGGCATTAAAAGAACCGTATTTCAGTAGGGCACAGCCTAGGACATTGGTTCTCAACCATCAATGTTTCGCGGACCCCTTTCGGATCGGAGGAGATGATGGAGGACCCCGTTCGTGGTGAGAGGAGAGGAAAGGTATAGGTTAAAATAATAATGATTTAATAAATGGATATAACTAAGGGCTAGTGTGAAGTAGACCTCCCTTATTGACGTTCACACGAAAAAACTCGCCCAAAAACTAAAACATATCTTCTCGACCTAAAAAAAAAAAAAAGAGAACTTTTATTGCCGGGTTTGACTGATGAGGCAGGACTTCGCGGACCCCTAGAATGCCTTCGCGGACCCCCATTTGAGAACCACTGGCATAGGAGACCATATAATTCGAAACAAATACCAGACATCCATCGACCAACGCTTGTTAGCTCTGATCCATCCGTAAAACCTTTGCGTTTTGTGGCGTCACGCAGCAGCTACGGATGTCAGCCATCGACACTGGCGAAATTCGGGGTGCAGTTTCAGTACATACGCTCATGAAAGGTTTAATTAATAACGGGAGATCATATACCAAAAATAAAAATGTCGTTTATCTACATAAAGGCTCCCTCGACGTAGTGAGTGCAAAAACTTGAGTACTTCCGGTTTCGACCGGACAATCCCTTTAAGAGCCATTTGGTCGAACGTGCAATAAAATTTGCTTGACGGCAGGTAGCATGAAAGCACTGCTCAATGCGCTTGACACCTAGATGATAAAATCTAGGAAACATTATCCCTTTGAGTGGCCAGTTTTTTCCCACATGTGGAATGCAAATTTTGGTCTGTAACATTGCAACATGCTCTGTGAAGAATATTTACCTATGAAAGACACTATTTTATGAGCAAAAAGTTAATTGATGTCTGAATGCCTCCAATTAACCTACGACATATTTCTCGTATTGCAAGTTTCGAGACGCGGTACTATGCAGTGGCATCTTGACCTAGCACCCCGAGGTCACTCTTTTGAGTGGCCTTACTCTGCTTTTTTTAATTTTTTTTTTATTCAGAAGGGTAATTTGTTTTTACAGTCGTCGAATACCGAGTTTATTAGTAATTTTAAGATCTCAGTGTTCGCCATGAAGCGCAAGGTTAAACCACATAGATTAGCCATTCTGTAACAATGAAAGAGTGTACCGAAACAGAAGTCATGTAAACAAAAACATCAATGCCATCAAAAAGTGAAACCACAGTACAAAACATTCTTTTCATCGCTTGCTCATGTGTGCTGCTACCTGTAAACAAAAAATAACAGCCCAGTGGAGAGGGGCAGGGAGCAAAGCGAAACCACACGGAACGCACCCGAATATATTCGGGCCTGGCACTCAAAGGGTTAAATAAAAATTGAATGGTGAACTGACCCACCACTAATTCTAGAAAAATTAGTTTCTTGCGGATGGAACCAGAGTTCTTCCACTGGTGCAGGTGTGTGTTCGAACCCTTGACCGTTCAAAGCAGAGTGTCGAACCGAAATTTTTATCGGTTCGGTTCCGGTTCGGGTTCACGGATTTCGGTTCAGCTCCGGTTCAGTTCCGGGGAGCGAAAAATAACGGTTCGAACCGGTTTGAACCGGTTCGAACCGGTTTGAACCGCTAAACTGAGAATATATTTTCCGCGTTCTTTTGGCAATAGGCACTTTTTCAAGAGTGAAACGAGTAACTATATATCTTTTTATCATTTGTTGAATCCACTTTTTTTTTCATGTACCAAAAATAAATTGTGTTGTTTAATTTCGATGAAACAGTAAATGAAAAGCTAGATTAACATATATAACTCAACATCTATTTCTTTTTACCTCAGTCGCACATATTTTACCTGAATCTAGAGGTTATCAGTCTGGTGGGTCGTCTAAAATGCATGTGATTAGTAGACCTTTGCGTCGCAATATTAAAAGTAGAGTCCTGCTGTGCTCTTGTACTTAGAAAATAATTAGTGCATACAATCATGAAATGGGCACGCTCTCGCCATATATATTCTGAAATCTAGATTATAAAATACTTTTCACAATATATATGATGACGGTGCAACTGAGCCTAAAGCAATATTATTTTCAAAATGTTAGGAAAGTTTTAGGACAAACCCTTTCAGTCTACCTTTTATAGAAACTCTGAGCGGCAAGCACAACGCTTGCTTTCCTGACCAATATTGTTTACACTGAGCGCCGTGATACAGGCGAATAATAATGCAGAAAAGAGTGACCTTCGTATTCAGTTCGGATATGACCTAAAATAGAGCGCATTAAAGTGCACCTTTTCGGCATAGCTTGGCGTTTGATGCTTGTTCTTGACAAGATGCCGGTCAATTCAATTTGTAAATAAGCATCACCCTTGCTAATTGGTGATTTGTTGTTAAATACAACAAAGTGGTATTTCATAGTCTACTCGACATTACAGCTACTTAATTGGTCACTTTCTGACGGTCTGCGTGCGCAATCGTCATAGTTCTGCCACGCGCCACTGTGTATGTACTTTGTTTTCATCCAGCCCACAGACACATAAAATTGTTGTTCATCAAATAAAAGAAGCAACAGACTTCTATATGTTTGAGAAGTTGAATATGCGTCAGGAACACAAGTTATTTAAATCAGCTTAAAAAAAAAGTGCATAAGTTTTTCCCAAGTTACTTATACACGTGCCTCTCGTGGATGAAAATCGCTGGAAAAGAACTTTATGGTGATAGGCCCTTTATTTATGTTGTCAAGTCTTCAGGTAGTAAGAAAATATTTGTTATTGTCATCAATCAATTTGACTGTATGAAGTTCACATAACCGCTTCAGACCGACACGGGAGGACGATACTCGAAAATACGCCATCTGTTGAGTCTGCGGAACGTGCTTATTTGTTCGCTGTTTGGCAGTGTGAAACACCAGGTCGCGGGGTATGCCAAAAAGAACTGTGTGCTCACGTTATAGATCTGAAGGCAAATGCACGAAATGTGCGAGAGAGAGAGAGAGAGAGATAATAAATTATATTCTTCTAAATAATGCCATATATACACGACGCCTTACTGCAAAAAGAACTATATAGGGATGCATGTTTTAAACGTAAACACATTTGACGGAACTCCGTCTGGTTGGGTGAAAAAGTTGAGAAATACAGACCTTCACAAACCAAGTCCTAAACATTTAGTGGCCCGACGTTTCAATATGTCGGGCTCAATAGGTCGACAGCCACTTAACCGTCGGCGTGTGTCAACGGACTAGGGCACTCGAAGAAGAAAAAGTGAGTGAAGCAAACGACACACCGTAGATAGAAAAGAAGCTGCTGCTCTCCACGTGCAAATAGTCGCCCTTAATAAAAAAAAAAACGGTTTTGAAACGTCGGACTTCTTACTGTTCAGGACTTGGTTGGTTATGGTGCGTATTTCTCTAGTAGAGATGCGTGTAATGATGTTCCTAATTACACATAAATATCGCAAGGAACAGACGATATATTTCTAATTTAAATCACATTAGAACATCGGACTGCACGAGCTCGAAACTTCGCAGAATACTGTTTCGGGAGGCTAAAGTGATATTTGGTTTTACGGGCACTTGTTTTGTGGCCTGATTTTACAACTCCGTGCTTTATCAGTCATGCGCGCTCTAACATTTTATGAGGCTGCAGCATATCATCGCGAGACTGCTATATATAGTGCACAACTTTACAATTTCGACGTCCCCTTTTGCTATACTTTGTTTCAGCTTAAAGGGGCATTGCAAAGGGACGAAGAAAACCAAATGCTGCTTCGAACGGCGTGCCTATCATTATCAAACATGAGCGTTCAGTGACGACATTGGTCTAGAACGTCGGATAATGATGACATAGAATTCTAGAGGTAGAACTGGCTAAATAGGCGCAAGTTACCCCTTCTGATCCTTTCAAGCACTTGACTCTCACTCATACATTTGCTTGGAGCACCCGTAAATTGGTGGGGCGCTCACATCTTCATAACTGGATGTTAATTTCCAACACTTAGGAAGATCGCTCATGGTTGTTTCACGCTCTTGTAGTTTAGAGCAGTATATACTGTACATAACGCGTTTTCGGTTTTTGGTTTTGTTCTAGTCATGACACCACTGTTGTAAATAAAATTTTCTAACCAGGTTCTCTGTTGGCTCAGACCAATAACGTCATCAACAGAAGAAAATGCGCTCAAAATTCTGAACCTCTTTCAGCTATTATGTTCAAAATACACCAGATTTCTTGTTTATTTTATGTTTAATGTGTTGCTAGAGTCCCAGCCACTAATTCGAGCAAAAGCAATGCAAATTTAAAAAAAAAAAATGGCCAGAAACGCTTTGCATGGCCCTTTCAAGTCCAGATGCAGCCTATGCTACAAACAAACACTAAGATTTTGGCTAGGTACAAAGATAAAGTGTCGCGAGAACTACACAAGGCATATGAAATTACGACCAGGGAGAAGAAATGTTTAAGTGACACGTTCCCCTATTTATCTACGAATGAGTTTGAAATTTTGAAACGCGGGCTGAGCAGATAGGGTAAACCAGGGTGCCTCAATGTCCATGAAGGCACCCTAGGGTAAACAGGGTTTTTGTGGCTATATAACGTGTGAAGTTTCAATAAACTGCAGTTGAGAGTCCGCCTTGTCCTGTTTCCCTTCGTCCGTGTCCCTGTATTTTTTCGGCGCTTTTTGTTTGCAATGAACCAACTGGCCCAAATCTCCACTTTATTATGCCACAAGCACGAGCCTTTGGTCCCGAACACTTGCACTGCAGGAGCGCGCGTGCTTGGACGCTGAAAGCCCGGAGCTCGCTTTTTTAGTTTCTGATACGCTTTCACTTAAAGTGAAACGAAGTATTGTGTTGAGGACATCACATTTGAACAGAAAACTGAACTGTTTAACATGGTTTGCAAGTGACATCATCGCACTATATGCGAGTGGTCAGAGATTTCTTTTTGCTGAGAATTCAGATCCCGAGTTCAAATTGCTGAGAAATTCAAATGCACGCTGCAGAAGGTTCGCGCTCAGTGCAACCAATGTATTCAGAAACAAAAATTATTCTTGGCTTGGTGCAGCGTCGTGAGGAACAGCGCGAGCGTCTGACACTCAGAAAACGCGCTTTCTGGCAGGAGTGATTTCGCAAACGAAGTAGTTTTGCAGGATTACACTGTCTGCTCTGTGCCGAAGATGCGGAGCAGAGGAACCTTTACAACACAGTAGGTTTTTAACCCCCCCCCCCCCCTTTTTTTTTTTTCATTTGACGATGCTCCTCCAGAGAATACTTTTTATTTCTGAGGGACTCCCTCCTTTGTTTGGGGGTGCCAATTCGACAATTATATTTCTGTCATTTGTTAGCAGTAATTCTCCATTTCTTTTATTTTACATCCAAAAACTGTGAAGTTTAAACAAAACTGCGAGAATTTGAGCGGCTGCCGACTTTCGGCTGTCCCTCAAAGGCCACTAGAATCTTTCTTTTCAGGTATCCCTGCCATACACACTTGTAGTTCTATTTCTCGTCAGATTAATAAGCCATATTTAGTCTTTTCAATGCTTCTATTCTCATGGACAACTTTCTCAGGCAGTTCAGCAACAACGAAAACATGTTTGAGCGCCTCAATGATGTGTACATGTAAAATAGTTCATGCAACAGTTTTTGCACTTTCAGTAAATACTACTAAGAGGTAATCCCTGACGTTGATAGCTTGCAAAAACACCCATTAGTTTTCCTCTCTGCTCAATGGCAGACGCAGAAAAAATAAATGAAAGAAACAGCTTTCCCCTCCTCAACTCGCTATTAGAACAGGCGGCAATGTGATCTGACGCTAATTGTATACCGCCAGTGTTCATCATAGTCATGCGCTGGGGTTGGCAAAGAATAAAGCATGGGTTGAGATTTAGGCTTTATTAGAGTTCGGCTATTCTCATTTTTGATTGAACACGAGCCAACACGAATGTTTGGCGATGCTGATTGTCAGGAACCCGAGCACTCGGCTCAGGCTCATGACAGCCGAGTACGTCACGGTGTCGTACGACTCGCGGTGAAAAGTCGTGATGGCTAATGCCCCTGAATAAAAAAGGTAGCGACATCTTCTCCCTCCTCCTTTGACGCGCACACCTTTTATCTTTATGTTTTGCTTTTTTACACCCGTGCGTCGACTGTAGCGCCGCCTGGTTTGGACCAAGATAGCATACGGCCTTCCTATACTTGAGTCAGAGCGCAGTCAAAGGCTGAAAGACACGCAAATACATACACACAGGCTAAAAGCGCACTGTTACTGTCTACAAGCCTCGAAGGATGTGCTCAAGGAAAGACGATGAAAGCCGTGACGTTGCACAGTCGGTGTTATTTGATTGGCGACATAAGCTCATAGTATGCACTGCACTCCGACAGCATAGGCATTCCTTCTCCCTCCTCCTCTGACGCTCACACCTTTTATCTTTATGTTTTGCTTTTTTACACCTTTGCGTCGACAGTAGCGCCGCCTGGTTTGGCCCAAGATAGCAGGCGGCATTCTTCAAAGGATGTAGCTACTTTTCTGTATAAATGGGCTTCAGTTATGGCATATGTGACGTCACGGTGTCAACAACGCTAATACATCTATATTCCGTTGCAACTCAAGAAGGTAGGGCGAGGGAAAAGAAGGCCGGGGAGGAAGAAGCAGACGAAACGTTGGAGAAGAGAGGGGGAAATTGACGTTCTGAATTTAAGTCGACTTAACGCGGTGAGTAATGCGACTACGCCACGGGGCCACGTGACGTGACATTATTTGACAGCATGTCTTGAAACCATGACGTCACGTGACCACGTGACACAAGATTAATCGTAGTGCCAATACAAAAGCGCCACGAAAACCCACAATTTCTTATACATTGCAATTCGATTGATGACAATTTGATCACTACATAGAAATGCCAGCTGCCAATTTTTA
>JAZHYW010055628.1:0-18055 GCA_037355805.1 Ixodes ricinus | reverse complement strand
AGCGTATTGCTGATGGGGGCTGAAAAAGGTAATTTGCGTGGAAGGGATTCTTCTAGCTAACTTGGGGCGTAAGTCTTGGGCCGGGAGCCGAGGCGGCTAGTATAGTCGTCGGCGCTGTCAATGGCGGGGCTTGAGGCCGGTCTCTCCAATATACGAAGCGTCAACAATATATACAGTTCGATTTATACACAACATCATACTGGGACAGCACACTGGGACTGGGAGGTTTGTCTTTGGTTTGGAAACGAAGTCACGTAGTTTAAGAGATAAGATTTGAAAGCTGTTCCGAATGCTTAAAAGGGCGAGGGCACTTCAGATATTGCGAGGGCAGTGCGAGGGCACTGCGACGAGGTATTCCGTGACGTCGGTGAGCTGCCTCAAATATATTCGTGAAATCTCGAAGGAAACGCCTTTAGTAGGCGTACAGTCGGAAAAATCTTCTCAGCGACCTCCTTGTTCCGCGGCGGTAAAAATTCGGTCACCGCGCATGTCTCTTATTGTCAGGACGAACACGTTCGTTGCGTTTACGAAGTTTGTTTAGAAACTTCCATTCGCCGTAAGTGAACCAGCATTTCGAAGGCTTGAGCGTCATTCGCAGGTCTCCGTGTCTTTGGAACACGGCGCCAAGTCACGGCAGATGCTCGTCAGAAGTCGCTTAGAATTCCACGATATCGACGAGGTACAGACGAGACTGCTTTTGCGTTTCAAACCCGCAGCACGGTGTTCATGACACGCTGGAAAGTGACTGGTGCCGTACACTATGCTCGAAAGACATCACCTTAAACTCGTACAGTTCGTCAATCGTGACGAATTCTATCTTCTCATGGTCCCACTCGTCAACTTCGACCAGCCAGTGGCCTATTCTCAGGTCCACCGATGAAAAGTACTGGGCGTGGCGGTGTCCGTTTATCATATCGTTCGATGTGCAGAAGCGGATAGATGTTTTTCTTTGTGGCAGAATTCAGCCTTTGAATAGCCCACGCAGAAACTCAACGTTCCGCCCATCTTCTTTATTGATAATTCCACGATATCGACGAGGTAGACGAGACTGCTTTTTCATTTCAAACCCGCAGCACGGTGTCCATGACACGCTGGAAAGTGGCTGGCTCCGAACACATTCCGAGAGGCATCACCTTAGACTCGTACGGTCCGTCGGTCATGACGAAGTCTATCTTCTCATCGTACCACTCGTCGACTTCGACCAGCCAGTGGCCACTTCTCAGGTCCACCGATGAGAAGTAATGGCCGTCGCGGAGTCGGTTTATCATACCGTCGATGCGTAGAAGCGAATAAACGTTTTTTCTTCGTCGCAGAATTCAGCCTTTGGTAGTCCACGCAGAATCTCAACGTTCCGCCCATCTTTTTACCAGCACGACGTCGGAGGAGCATGGACTGTTTAAAGGCTCGAATGAAGACGTCCTCGAGCATCTCGTGAACTTGTTCATGGATGGCCTACCATTTCCTACATGGAGACATGGTTTGGCAACTGGGAGGCAAGAAGGGCATCTTTGTGCGTAAATATGCGATGCTTGGCAATCGTCGCTTGACTCACCCTGTTGACGTGGTGAAGCGATCGCTGTGCTTCGCGAGATCAGTCAGCAGTCATCGTCCAGGGGCTGGGAGGGTCGGGTCGGTGTCAGGCTCAAAGACGGCGTCCTATTGTGCAGAAATGAGGAGGACTCTCTTGAGATGGAGCTCTTCGACGTGCCGCACGACTGTGCTCCTTTGTCGGGTGCTGCCACTCGTTTCTGAAGTTCGTCACTAGAGCCATGGTGCGTCGGTTCTTCAACTCCGTTACGCCCCTGGCAATACCGATTCTTCTTCCCAGTAGCAGCTGAACGTTTCCTTCAAGCAAAACTTCACCGCATATACCTTTTGCTATCTCAGACCGGCAGAAGGTCGTCGAGAGCGGCGGTCGGTTCATGTGGGCGGCAAGGACTCGTACCACGGCTGACGTTGCATCGAGATCTTCCAACGTAGGGATCCCGTTCCAACAGCGTCAGCCTGTTCGCTCCATACTCGATAACGGCGCCGTATTCAAAGAAAATCCATGCCGAGTATCGACTTTCTGTTGGGAATGTCCATACTGGCCTTTTACAAAGAAAGTTCACCAGCAACACGGGCCGCCCGCGTTCTGACGCAGCAACCGAATTTCGTCGATTTACCATTATCATGATTGAGTTATAATGCTTGGATGGAACAGCGCGGATGAATAGTCACACTCACAGGCACACATGAATTACCAACTAGCCCAAGTATCCACAATGATCAATGAGTTTTAATATTCTTTCACTCTTTAGACATGCGTTACGCGGCATATACCTGCATTTTTATTTTTAAATGTCGTTGATAATGCATACTCAGACTTGTACGTAATCCGTTACAAGTAACGAGAGTTACTTCTAGTCCCTTACATTTATAAGCAATTTTGTATGGAAGTATTTACTATATTTTGCAAAGTAATTGTAAAGTAATTACGTTACTTATTTACGTAAGGTAATGATTGTTATCCACTACGTTTTTGTTTTTGGGAACCTTGAACATTGAGAAACATTATCGTGAAAACTAGATCGTTTTTCTGTAAGATAGTAAAGTCTAAGGGAATCACACTGTCACCTGCATTTAAAGAAACGAAAGGCCTTGCATTCTTTAGATTCTCAAAGCCTTTCGTCACGTCACCTAAAGCCTCGATTAAAATCCTTTTTTTTGTGAGTATGGTTAGGTTGTTGCGAAATTATCACTCGTGAGCTTGCTCTCCCACAACGAATTGGGTAGCACACTATACAAAGAACCGGGCTCTCCTTGCAAACAATATTGGGTAAACTACCAAGTCGTTCCGGGCTGAGGGGGAGGGGGAGGGGCGTCCTAAGAAGTGCGAGCTTTGTTCGAACGTAGAGTGTCCGAGCAAGGTCATGGTGTGTCATAAGTGTGTACATAAGTTACTGCAGACTTCGTATAAAATATAAACATAATTTGTTTTTGTTTGATGTGTTCGTTGGTGAAAACCTTGGTTTCAAAGGTGTATATAAGAGGCATAATAAATAACTTATTTGCTGAGTTTGAGACGTCGTCCGACTGACTTATTTCCCAGTCTCTAACCACTTATGGCTGTTTCAAAGCTTTTTCAGACTCAGTTTCTGGTGTTTTAACACAATTGAGGTTCAATGGGTTTTCTTTCAACAGAAAAAAATAAAAAAGTCAGACTGAAGGCGAGCTAGTGTAGCTGGACCTGTGCGCGCCTTTTCTTTTGTGTCTTCACTCGTTCTTTGCTTCCTTCTGGCACGGAGAGAGAGAGAAGATGACTTCTTTGAATCATCACAAGGGAAAAACTCGAAGTTTGGTGGAGCCGTAGCTAGGACACAGCGTCTCAATGGGCCAACAGGATGTTGCTGACGTTTTGGGTGCCGAGCGGGCGTACGGGGTTGCCTTGCGAACGCATTGTTTTTAGCCACCCAGTCGCGTGTACAGATGACAGCACCTATTTGAAAAAGGTGGACTCAAAAGGTGTTCAGTGCAGCGGGCGACATCTTCACATAGAAACGAGGCAAGGTGTTCAATGTGACTATTTAAGAGCGAGATGTTGCTCAAGGTGAGAAAAGTGTGAATTGAGGCAACAATAAACGCACCACTAACTCTTCTGTCCTGTTTCTTGCCCAAGAACAGTAAGCTTGAAAGTAACGCGGGTAAAGTAACGGATTACTTATTGAAGTAACGGTCTCTTACTTTTATGTAAGTGAAATTGTAACTGTAATTTGTTACATTTAGTGTATGGGTAATTGTTTGTGTAATTCCTCACTTTTTAGTAATGTGTACAAGTCTGGGCATACTCATAGGTGTGAAACTATTTATTCCCCCAAAGCGAATAATTTCTAACCTGAACCAAGTTATCATCACAATCACAGGGTCGGCACGTGAAGATATCGCTTTCTGATTGGCTGCTGGTCCTGCTTGAAACGTCTTCGAGTTATCAGATTTGCTGGTTCCTTTCGAGCCCAACCCGATCTCAGCAATTTGTGTTGCAGCGCGAGGATCTAGGGAAAGCTAGGAAACCATTCGTAGCAACACCGCAATTGCTGAGAAAATTTCCCCGTCCATAAGCGTGCCTCAGGCCAGCTTCAGACGAAGCAATTCCTTCCAGCAACTTGACGTTGCCACACCAGCAACACGGTCCCCTCTGTTCTCACCTCGGTTGCTACGATTTGCTATCCTCATGACTAAAGTTTAATTTTCGTCCACTATTTAGATGCAAACTTACTGTCTATGAACGTGTTCATATATATTTAGATAGCGTTAAAAATACTAAACGATTTATTTCTAAAAACTATACATTTCAAATCAGACCCAAGCCTTTTAGTAGGCATCATCAGCGCCATGGTGGTGTCACGCAAAAATATCGCGTCCTTGACTGGCTGCTACCGCTTCAAACGTCTCCGATGTTTCCCAGTTGTTCGTCCGCTTCAAGCAGGACGCGATCCGAGCAATTCGTGTGGCAGCGCCAGGATCCAGGAAAAGCTAGGGAACTATTCGCGGTATTTTGCTGGCTTTATGCCCATAAGTATAAAACCAATCCTTGTTTTCAAAAAAAAATTGTTGTCTTTGCGAAAAAAATTTGTTAGCAGCCTCTCAGCCTCATGTCTGTGTTGCGTATCGCGCGATGTTGACATTTCGGGCGGCTTTCCCAAAAAACTGTTCTGGCTACGGGTCTTTAAATATTCACTGACAAATTAAGCATAGAAAGGATTGAAAAAAGTATTAATCACCGAGTACTAAGGGTAGTTATTTCGAGAAACAAAAATCGCAAACACGGCACACTGCGCAATAACGCTCTAGATTAAAGAATATTTTTCTCCGTATCTATAAAAGCTAAGGTCTTTAAACTTTGCCAGTATATTGCCCTGTTTATAGTTCATTTTTGAGTAAAATATTGTTGTCCTGGTTAGCGGTAGAATTTTACCAGAATTGCTCACATAGGGACAATTAACTAAATATGCATTATTTTGAAAATCATTTAAAAAAAAGGCCATCTTTAATTTTCTTAAAACTCTCTGAAATTAACGTTTATAATATGTACTAACAGAGTCTGAAAAAACATGATGCAATATTTTTGTGGCTTTTAAGTTATAAAGCTAGAAACATGGCCAAAGTTACGCTAACGCGGTTGCCATAAATGGACGTGCACATACCCGTTCTTCACAATTTCATTATTATTAAAACATGTAAAAATGCTAGAGGGTGTTCACGAAAAGACAAATTGACAGAACAGAGGTGGACAGTAGTTTTGAAGGGAAAATTCCTAATACATTTTCCTGCAACCGACCCAAAAATGCCCATGGGCCGGAGCGATTGAGGTGCGCCACCCTCTAACATGCTCCGCGGTGCCTGTTTCAACAGCCGGCGTATAGCGTCTCCGTCTACGCGACGTAAAGGAAGCAACCGAAATGACTTTGCAAATAGATCAGACGACAACCTTGGCGGTAACATGATATAGGAAGTAGGGCGCGCAGAACCTGAACCTGCGCAGCCTGCGAGCGCCAGTAGAATCCGCGGCGTGGAGGGCCGCACAACGCGTAGAAAATAAAGATAGATAAAAAAAGGAAAAATAATTGCGATTGAATGAGATTGTCTGTAACTTAATTTATAAGACAGCGATTTAGAGAATCGTTAAATTCAATTCGGCGTATGCCCATGTGACCTACGTAAGTGATGGTGCGACAAGCCACTTTAAGAACAAGTAATAAACTACACGAGCTGCAGAGCCACAAATACACATCAGCGAGGTGTATTTTTCAGCAGCTTGACATGGCAATAGTGCCTGTGATTGAATCGGGGGTCGTGTTAAGCACCAGACAACTTTGTACATCCTCCGACGGCCCACAAGTCGGTGATCAAGTCGGCGTCAGAGATGGTTGCCCCGTTGAACACTAAACTGCCGAACGTCAAACTAATCCACCTCCCGAAAGCTGACGTCAAAGCGTTCAGGGACATGAAAAGTAAAGGGCTGGGACTCTGTTTCCGTTGTGCGTGGAATTCAGTCCTGTCACCTTGTGGCAGTGTACGCGGTCCGACACTTCGCAAGCACAGCTGTTTTAGCAAGAACAGTAGCCGCAGAAAATATATATATTGAAAGTAAAGTTTGCTATGGCTGCGGAAAGCAGATCGAGGTCGCAAGCTTGTCGTGCCACTGAGAAAAAACGAACAGTGATCGCTACAGGCAAAGCGGGAAAAAAATGTTTATTTTCGGAGTGCTAGGAGAGCGCCGTGACCGACTCAAGTCAGCGTCCGGCAGAGAGAATTAACGTGACAAGCTCTGAATGTCCGTACAGGATCTCGATTAATCAAACTAGTTTCAATTCTACCACTTTAAACATGTGTTCTTTCTTATGACTATTTAAACATCAGCAGCCCAGCCTCCCCACGAAGGGTAGGCTCCGAAATCCACTGATCCGAGAAATCTGTATTTAAATTGTTGACTTGTAGCTTCAAACTTACCTGTAATCATTTCTATGAATTCTCATTTTTCACGAATTCCTGTCACAGTGCTTTCTCTTCACAGACCTCCTACATTTTTCGACCCCTTCCTTGCCCTTGTTTGAAATCGGCAACGTCCTATCTTGCTCCACTCCCGTTACGTCAATTCTGTATATATAAAACCCTGTGAAATAAAAATAAAAAAAAACAATAATGCAAAGCATTTTTAAAGGGCCTATTGGGGCAGATTATGAGCCTTGATCTGCGAAAAGTAGAAGAAAAATTGCGATGACTCTAATTTTAAACTGATTTCCCAATTATTGCGAAATCGGTAACCTGTTTAAATTTCAGTGTATTTATTTTTACAAAGGTTATCGTTTTCAATTTCAATGACAATTTATGCAAATATGAAACAGACTCGTTCAAATCATTTCAAAAATTTGAATTTCCAGTTTCTTAAGATCCGGATTCATGAAGCTCTAAATTGCTTCGTAATCGATAATACATGTTTACCTCCTTTTATTTTATGTAGAGTCTCTGCACAAAAGCTATTAAACCTAAGACGACAACAGTTTTTCTTTCATGAAAATTCAAAAGAACGGTTTTACGAAAGTCGCGAAAACGAGCGCATATACCGACAGCAACTTTGTGATTATTTTCCTCAAAAGAAATTTCATTTTCCCCCACAAAACGTTTGAATATGTTTTTGCGCTTGCACAACAAGTAAAACATATATCCTTTGCAAAAAAAAAAAAAATATATGTTAACCGGACATGGATGTTCCATCCTATCTGAAAACACTTAATACAAACAATCTAAGGCAATCGGAACTTTTTTTTCGCTTTTAAGTATCTTTTATCATAGTGGAGGGCCGCATAAAGCGTAGAGCTTTATGCGGCCTTCCACTCTGCGACTCCATTGGCGCTCACAGGCGACGCAGGTTCAGGTTCTGCCGCGCCCTACCGCCTATATCATGTTACCGCCAAGGTTGTAGACTGATATGTATGCAAAGTCGCTCCGGCTGCTTTCTTTATGTCGCGTAGACGGAAACGCTTTACGCCGGCTGTTGAAACAGGCATTGTGAAGCATGTTACAGGGTGGCGCACCTCGATCGCTCCGGCCAATAGGCATTTTCCGGTCGGGTGTACGAAAATCTATTAAGACTTTTCTCTTCAAAAGCTACCGTCGCACCTCTGTGCTGTCAATTCGTCTTTTCCTAACCACCCCGTAGCATTTTTACGCTTTATAGTAAGAATGAGATTGTGAAGAACGGCCAAGTGAATGCCCCATTTATGGCAACCGCGTTAGGGTCAATTTGGCCATGTTTCTCGCTTTATAACTTAAAAACCACACACATATTGCATCATGTTTTTTCCAGACTCTGTTAGTACATATCATAAACGTTAATTTCAGGGAGGTTAAAGAAATTAAAGATGTACTTTTTTTAAATGATTTTCAAAATAATGCATTTTTAGTTAAATCCCCCTGTGTGAGCAATTTTTGTAAAAATTCTATTACCAACCAGGACAACAATATTTTACGCAAAGATGAACAATAAACAGGGCAACATACTGGCAAAGTTTGAAGACCTTAGCTTTTATAGATGCGGAGAAAAATATTCCTTAATCCAGAGCGCTATTGCGCAATGTGCCATGTTTGCGATTTTTTTTCTCAAAATAACTACCCTAGTACTCGCTGATTAATCCTTTTGGTCAATCGCTTCTGTGCCTTATTTGTCAGTGAATATTTCAAGACCCGTCGCTAGAACAGTTTTTTGGGGGAAGCCGCCCGAAATGTCAACATCGCGCGATACGCAACACTCGCACGAGGCTGAGATGGCGCTTACAATTTTTTTCGCAGAAGACAACTTTTTTTTCCGAGAACAAAAGATTGTTTTTATAATTCTGGGCATAAAAGCCAGCACAAAATATATTTTTTTCGTCAGAATTAAAATGGTCACCAGACATGGTTGTTCGATCTTATCTTAAAACGCCCTGGACTTATAATTTGCCTGAACAGGAGTTTTAATGTAGGTGTTATGAAATTTTTAAACAATGTGTAAAGCGTAAGACAAAACGACAAGGCAGGGCATTGATGGCCGAGGCACATTTGTAGAAACCACAGGGGTGATTATCTATGACTGCGATGGCATTTATCGTTGTACACACGGGGACGTGATCAGTTCCCCGCAATATTTAGCAGGTAAGCGTGACGTAAATTTCTCAGCTAAATTTTGCAAGGAAACTGAATTGGTACATACGTCACGTAGACGTAATTTTTCAGCTAAGTTTAGCACGGAAAATTATTCGAGGCAAGGAAATGTCCATACTTAAATATTTTAGCAAGTAGTTTTATAATGCTATCGCATTAAAACGCTGAAGGCTGGCACCTCAAATTAAGTGATTGCAATCCAACCCACGTTACTTGTCGACCGTTTTCAGTTTACCCAACGTGTTGACAGTAGCGAGCTTTTGAATTTTAAAACTGTTTTCAGCTCTTTGGAGCTACGAAAATAAACGTCAATGCTGCTGCTCTTACTTTCTGTTTCAGCTTTTCGTCTAATTTCCTTGAAGCTGAAAAATTATACGGCCAACTGCTTCCTTGGTTGCCGGCATATTGGTACTTCAACTATTTTTCTCGGAATACTGAAACAATCAAGTGATTCCTTATGTGATTACTTATTTCAGTTAACTGTGGATCACATGAAGACCCTAATTCAACTAGAAAATATCAAACCATTTCCATTTAGAGGTTCGAACAATATTCAATTAATTTGTCGAGCTTTTTGAATCGAGGTGTTTAGAAGGGCTAATTTGATGCGCTCCGCTCCAATTCAATGAGCTACTATCGCACCTGAATGAGATCGTAGCACATCGAATCGAGCAGAACCAGTGAGTCCATCAGGGTGTGGTGTGACAAGCTATAGCGCCAGCTCGACTGTCTTTTTCTTAAGTCGGGGATGAAATCTGCATGGGCGTTAAAGGAAGAAGACAGCGCGACGCGGGAGACTCGGCAAGCAGCTACAATGCCTGAATGGAGCGATTGAAACGAACCGGATCAAGCATTTCGACACTCATCGCATATGCGTATTTAGTCGATACAAGAAAACGTCTTCCAAACAGGGCATGGTCAAGTTATCATCACTGCGTCGAAGTTCGATAGGCTCCCGTTTTAGGATTCACCCAAATGTCTGTTTTCACGTTTGTCGTTCGCTCAAAGCTGTCCACATATATCGCGGGCGGAGGCTGAACGAAAGGTGCAGTCCAACGGGGTTCGTGTCGGAACCTAGAACGCCAAATATTCTGTATTTTCAAGGTAAGAAACCCGCTTGCGGGTTTCTTGTTTGCTTGCCTCCGTCTCGTCGGACAGCTGCATTTGGAGATGCCCCTTTATTAATGAATGGTCGAGAGTCCGACTCCAACAGGGCAGATTGGTAGACCTAATTTGTTACAATAATTCTGCCTCGACAAAGTGCACAAGAAGACGTGTGACTTCCGAAGATTCGAAACAGCGTACAAGAAACAAAGACGAAGTGGGAGATGTACACAGGACAAGCGCTTACGGACCTTCATGTATGGGGATGTAAGCTACTAAAACACCCTTTGGTGATGACGTTGCTGTAAACAGGTTACATTTATGGTGGTTTTCTTACCTTTTTGGCATTAGGATAATCTCCTCTGTTTGTTTAGATCAACTAGCATGGCTGTGACATAACAGTATTGCCAGGAACAAGAGGTGCAGTCATTCTCTCGAGGTGTAAACATGTATATACGTGCAGCGAGTACATATATACGCGGATAAGAGTAACGTTTTCATATCAATAGGCTTAGGTGAGATTTCTAAGGTAAGTTTATTTGTCATTTTCGTTTTGTTAGTGAACTTGTCACCAAGCTGCTAAAGAACAATACACATTGTCCAAGTATAAAAAAAATATTATTCTGACACATGTTCTTTTGCGTGCACAAACGTTTTCTGTTTGACGGAAGCATAACATATCCTGGCTTTATATATACCATGAAATTGAAGTTGCGAATTGAGCCTGTAAAATAATAAGGTTCAAAAACCTCTAGCCCTTTCTTTTCCTATGGGTTCAAAAACCTCTATTAAAAGAAAAAGGCGTGTGACCCTACGTCTCCTTTGGAGTATACACCGGTGAAGTCGTTGATCTCCAGGCGGAAGGATATTGCCGTTCTTCAAATATTGTTTTTGTTTTGTTAGAACGCCGGGCATGTGAATTGCAAAATTAGTTAAACAGCGTTTCATGTGATCATTCAGTGGTTGAGAACAAAAGGTGAGGCTTATCCAGAACGGATTAGAAACAAGTAGAGTAGTCCTGGGAAATTCACAGTACAGTCTCAGCGATAGTTGCGACTCGTCACGGCGAAGTCGTTTGGCTTCGTCTTCGCTTTCACGCACCGTGGGGTGCGTCAACAAAACCGTTCGGAACAAAATGGACATCTGACTATTTTGTCTCAAATACTTTTGTATCTTTTTTAATCCGGAGCTGCGTGAAAGCGTGTCTCACGGCACGAGCTCTTGGCATTGACAGTGCTACGATGGCATTTTGTTATCGGTTATTTCTCTGTATAATTTCCGTAGAGACGCGTGCAGTGGGCATTCGGCTACAACACAATGTCTTAAGTATAAAGCGGATTTTAAAGCTGTGGCGTAGCTCCTGTCATTGTTTCCGGCCGCCGATAGGACCGGACGCAGAATGGGCTCTGAGCGTTCTGGCAATAACTACAAACGCCTGCCGTGGTGATTCAGTACCTCTCATGTCCCAAGGATTATCGGCTGATTCTACCTCTCTTGCCATCAGGTGATGCGATGAAGCGTGCGATCGTTCTTCATGGCGACATCGCGAGACGACTGTATCGCGTCGAGGATTTCCGACGGCCGCTCCAGCGCGGCGGGGTTCATCGGGAAACAGCCAGAAGAGGGGCGTATCAATGTCGCAAGTCTGGCTGCTAGACCTGAAGACGGACTCTGCTAAGCAGACATTCCTCGAGGCAGAGCGGCTCGTTTTCAAGGGCCGACCATGCCTCGTCGTTGAGCCGTTCTGACAGGAGTTCCGATTTCAAGCTCCACTGGGTAGCGTTCGACGTCACTAACGACGCCATCCAAAAGACCTTCGGGGAATACGGTGTGGTCAAGGAGGTGACGCAGGAGGATTGGATGGTGCCAGGATTTCGACAGGGATTGAGTCCATCACCCGACTGGTACGCCTAGAATCTCCGGGAAGGCTTCAGCCTCGAGCGTCTGCCGCTCCAGCTTCGCCTCAGCAGCGGCTCCTGGTTTGCCTGGACGGGTCCCTCTATGCCTCCAGTGCCGTAGGACTGGCCGTATCCGTTAGGACTGTCTTGCGCTTAGGTGTACCGAATACCGGGCGTACGTGGGAGAGCGAGCCGTCTGTGCCAATTCGTAAGCACGAGCCGCAGGCCAAGGAGCGACCGATGACCAGAGTGAGCCCATCATGGCTGAGAAAGAGGCGGAAAGAGCGGTTAAGTCTGCGGATATGGTGAAGAAGCAGTCCCGCAGATATAACAAAGACGATGCGCTGGGAACTGGCTCGTTGTAAGTGTTTGCCAATGCGCCGATACTACCGTGGACTGCAGCTCCTGCTTCTGCAGGTGAGCGCCTTGCAAGGTCGGAAACGGTGGAGTACGAGGACAAGTGTGAATCTGGCGTCTGACGAAGACCTCACCGCCACAGCGATGGACGTTGAGGCGAGTTCCGTGAAACGCCGACACGACGACGCAGCGGAAGCTTCACAAGAAGGACGGCTGCGAAAACTCTAGTGAAAAGGGAGGTGGGCGCGGGACAAGTCGCGTAACCAGTCAGCCTCGGACGTTGCTTCATCTGCGTGGCGACAGACTGTCCCAGTGAGCTCCATGTGTGAAGATGCCGTCCTGTACGATGTAAAGCACCGAGGCAAGCGCAGTACGCTTGCTCTGGTCCTGATAGACTATGGTATCCTTTAAAAGGCCTGTGCAGGTAGCAAAACTTAATGTACGAGGGCTCGCGCACTGAAAAAGGCAGAGCCAATTATATCGCCTCGTCGTCGAGCAACAATACATCGACAGCTTGCTTGCTGTTGCTAAGCCGAGACTGAGGTCGAGAGTGAGGACAAGACCGAGCGTATGGTGTGGCCTTTTAGAACGCTCTGTGACGTTTGTATCAGTCATGCCGTCTGGACGTCGGCAGAATGTGCCTTTTAAGTACAGCGGAGTTTGCGGTCGGTGGTTCAGGCTGTTTCTACCTGTTCTTGTCGGCTCGATTGTTTGTGACTTTGTTTATCGTTCAGAGATTTGGCGGGTGATTTGCGTTCTGTTCCTACCAACGCTAGAAGCCGAAAGTTTTTGTCTTGTTTTTAAATATATTCAGTCATAATTTTGCACAGAATGAACGGTTTTCTTGAGGATTTTATATCTGTATGTGCTGCGCAGGATGAATCAAGTGTAACGTATCTCAGAGATGCACGTACGTTTATTTTGAATTAAATAGTTAATGAGAATTGGTCGGAAGACGTTCCTGAAGTAATAGAAGACACGAAATGTGATAAATGTACTCATTTTCAAGGGCCTAGTCATTGAACATGGCATAAACCCTGAGAGTGCAGGTAAAAACGACACAAGCACTAAAACGTCTTGTGTCGTGGGCGCTTTGGCAGTCTCGAGTTTATGTCATGTTCCATTTAAACCAGCTCGTTTGCGCCCTTATATTCACTTCATTGCACAGTCATGCGCGTTTAGATCGGTTTTGTGCTTCTTTAGAGCTGATACATTTATGCTGTAGTTATCGTGTCACGCCTGTGTCTTTCAGTGACAACTGTCTTAGTGGGTCTTACTCTTGGAAGAGCCCAATGGAAAAAGGAAAAGTTGGTTTGGAGATGCGGAAGCTGAAAAGCAAGTTGTTGAGTGCAGGAGTTATTGATGGACGCGGTCAAAATACCGTTAAAAAGTTAGGAGAAGGAACTGAGTGTAATTGCCCTTCAAAGAGGGATTTGTTTAAAGAGGAATAATAAAAGCGAATGAGAGAGACAGTCACGATTCATAATTCTGCAAGAAGACGTGAGGAATTGTTGTGAGACAATCTTATGATTATGATACGCGCAAAGAAGCGTACGCCCGGCGTTTTTAAATGAGATATATGCAATGTGGAAGCGCAACTGGATGTTTTAGATAAGGACCAATATCACGGTGCACTGGAACGGGCGCGAGCGCGAAAGATGTTACTGCGCGAAGCGCCGACAAGAAAGCGCTCCGCACGGAAACAAAGGCACGCTAGACGTAACGAGATAGTGGAAATCGAATGTGGCGGTGTTATTACAAGGCGCCGCGCAGAAAGGTAATGCGCTTCCGGCAGTTATATTAAGCCGCTGTTTACTTGTAAACCTGCTATCGTAGATAGGTTTAAAAGTGATTTGAAAACATTTTTCACCGCGTTTAAATGATGACATAGAAACAAATCTAGGTGCTGCGATTACTGTGGTAGAGGTCGAGAATGTGTTAGATGATTTTGGACCTTGCGAAATTACCTGGACCACATGCATTAAAATATAGACTCTGTTCTCCTTGAGGGGGTACGCATGGCGTACGAAAGGTGCACCACGAATCCCATTATCAACAAATTGGTTAGTGAACGTATTCCAGTTTGTCGTGCTGTGCGCCAGGGCTTTCCTTTGTCTCCCCTCTTTCTGTATATTTATCGATACCTTTAATTTGAGCATACTTCAAAACACATTTATTCATGGATTTGAGTCACAGGCTTGTGAGGTACGAGTGCTGTTTTATGCTGACGAGATTGCTATTTTTTAGTTGATAAAAATATCGCAAGTGAGACAGTAGATACCGTTAACCTTTTTTGCAAATATATTGGAAGTGGGGTAAATTGACAGAAATGTTTTGAGTTTTGATCATGGAGAGTGGTTAGTCTACGCCTTGAGTATTTGAAAATATCAACTGGGTAACAATACCCAGGAAATATAGAGAGTGTCCCACTAGAAAACCACCGTGACAGGGACTCTTACTGGCGGAGGCAGACGTGTCGAATTGCGCGAAAAGGCGGAGAGACGGAAGTGCAAGGACATGTCGATGTTCGCGAGTGCCGCGGTGTGCAATTTGTTTTTCGCGAGCAATCTGTGGTATGTTCTGCAAGTACTGCACTGTTCGCATGTGGATATTTACAGACTCCACCGAGTTTTTGCTGTATTCATATGGGTATCGCTCTGGGGAGGGGACGGGCAGAACGAACCTTTTTCGGAGACTCCGTTCTGGAGGCCTGTAATTCGTTCACTTAATTTCTGTGGCAGGTGGTAAACCGATTATCTTTCCTACATGATGCAAATTATGAGTTTCCCCGCACTTTTTTGAAATGCGAGAGAAGCAGAATCTTGCCGGATTTCCGCTGAGTCGTCCAAGCCACACAATATTTCAGGCACGCTTTTGTTTTGCGTTTAAGCGATGGTTCGAAAAAGCAGTTTTAAAAATCACTTGTTGATGTAGTGATTCCTGTGCTATTGTATAGATCTGTAAATACTGCGGGCACTGGGAAGAACGTTCTCCAGCGACTTACGAGAATGGTAATATCACCATGTGTTAAAACTTTTTTAATAGTGTTATTGGTAAATTCATTAGTGGAGAATAAAGGATTGTTGCCTGAGATGTAAAGCGTGTTTTGTGCCAAAAAAGCAGATACTTAGCATCAATTTGTAGGTTGTTGGGCCGGGGTATTCAGTTGGGTTGTTCTCCGACGAACATTGAACAAAGCCATTTGACACGTGCTATAAGCAACGAAAATTCGGACAATGTACCGTTACGATATGGTTATGCTTTTGGACCTGCACGGTGTGTGAAATTTTCAAGTGGCTGGTTGTCCCGCTAATGTCGATGCTCGGCAGTTTCATGAATACTTTTTTGGAGTCACTAAAATATGTTGTAGTGGTGTGGAAGGCCCAGATTTGTGCACCGGATTGGGTTTCTCTGCTGTTGAGAGCGATGTGTTTAAGGTTTTTTGTACCCTGCTATGTTGGCCGCGGAGTGGCTGACATGGCTAGCCTTTACTATTATGCGTTGTCCATTTTATTTGAACTGTCAAATCTCAACAATATTTAAAAAAAGGCGTACAAATTGTGCTAGCTGTCTTCGCTTCGTACGCCCAGCGGACCCAGGTTTAATTCACGCGGGCGGTTGGGGAACTTTTTCAAGGGTTTGGCAACATGGACAACGTACACACTACTACGTCAAGTACAACACGAACAACGCACTACAGCTACAACATCAACAACGGGCATTATTTCCAGTGGTGGGAACAGCCATCGCTGTAAAACTGTTCTCATAAGTGAGGTTCAGGGCTCGGACGGAAATTCCAGTGCTGACGGTGCTCGGGTTGATTGTTGGCGTATAACGTTAATTCTGTGGTCTCAATGAGGCATTGAGTTATGATTTATATTAATATATTCGCACTCCCAAGTCAACTTCATTTATTTTTTAGTTTAATGAGCAGTGACGTTTGTCCGAAAGGTTAGCTCGCTGCAAAGAGTTAAACCCTGCGCCTTTTAAAATGTTTCGAAAACGTACATTTATTTCAAAAAATATTTACGTATTTGTACTATTAACAAATGGTTGTCCGATTTTATTAGACAAGTTAGTCGTGCACTAGCTTTTGTTGCATTAGAATGTTAAGTTATCTTATAGTTGTTGGAAACATTATTTCTTTTCTTTTTAGCATGTGCAGTCACGAAGCAAAATATTAATTAATTAAAAACTCCAGAGTGCATTTATTCTAAGCTGGTAAATAAATACATAAAATGTTCAAGGGAATCAAATTGCAAAGATTGTACAGGGTGTCTCAAATGGCAGGCAGGCTCTTTAAATCGACTGCGAAAATGGGTTTCTGAACCTATCGCGCTACGAGTTTGTGCAGCGTTGCCAACAGGTGGTAGCTTTTGTCTAGAAAATTTGCAAAGAGCGAACTTACCTGAGGAAAAAGTAAATAAAGAAAAAGTGTCTTTAATCCTATTGAAACATAGCGAAACCACCGGTCTTCAAACAATAAGGCGCCGTTTTTCACGGGAGGCAAAAGACGGCGCAAGCGGCAAACTGCCGCCATTAAACGAGCATACGGCGCCGAGAGCCGGTGTCAAATACCAGACGATATTTTCGACTCCAAAGCGGCTCGAGCTTTTTCGATGTCAGCTTCCAATGCATGACTTATCATCCTTACTAATGAAACACAACGACTAAAAAAGTTGTTAGTCGGGTTGTTTTGACTTTTTTTTCGGGTACTTATGTCGTCTGCTATGCAGTTCCTTGTTGTTACCACGCCTGTTTTTGGTTCTGCGATTGTCGCCGCCTGCGAAACACGGGCCGCGCGCAGTGAAAAAGATAGGGTTAATGACGCCGGCTCTCGGAGCCGTATGCTCGTTCGTTGGCGGCAGTTGGTGTCGCAGCCGTTTGCGCCATCTCTTGTCTCTCGTGCCAAACGGCACCCAATTGTTTGAAGACCGGTTGCTTCGCGGCATATCAGTTAAGCCTTTCTGTTTTGTTTTTTTTTTCGTTTCTTTTTTCTAAAGTAAGTTCGCTCATTGCAATTGTGTTTAAAAAATACACCATCTGCCGACAAAGCTGCACAAAAAGTGAAGCGCTATAGGTTAAAAAATCTAATTTTGCAGGCGATTTAAAGAGCCTGGCCGGTATCTGAAACACCCTGTAGAATGATTCTGAAAGCAAGATGTTTTATCGGCATATAACATGTATCTGTTGTATGTTAAACAAAAAATACTGTTGAAAGGGAAGCTTTCTTGTTTGTTGCACTTAATTCTTTTTTTTCTAAATATGTAACTTTTAAAGATTTGATTATAAAGTTAAAATACGCGAACTAAAACAGGACGAAGGAAGCCAAACCAAAGTTTTTCTAAGGATTTTGCACTGTGAAGCGAAACCTATCTTGTGTATATAAAAATAAGTAATACCGGAAATATTTTATCAGAGCAATATTGATCTTCACGGGGTGAATATAGACCTCATATAGGCAAAGTAAACCAAGTGTTTCTTTCTACGAACGTATCACAGTAGGAACGCCGTAACCGATATACATAGACTTCTGCTATTGTATAGCTCATGGGAAAACGAGATACATAGAAAGTACACGGGTTTTGTACTAATAATAAACCAAAAAGTGCGCTGGGGGAAGTGCCTGAGTAGATACTGGTATACTAAGAATGAAATTCCTCTGGGTACATTTGAATGACCAGATTGCATTGACGGCCCTGCACGATGATGCAAGTTTTGAGTCGAGGTTCTGTTCCAACTGTTAATTATTTTTATTCTGATGACACAACAATGCATCTACTATTGTCCATACTTATAGCCATCTCTGAAGTACAACGCAAGTTTTCTATGGGAATTCGGAGAAAACCAATATCTTTTTCGAGAGAGGCTAGCGTTCCTCCGAGTTTTCCTAAACAGAGTATTTTCCGGACTATTGCAAGGAATGCGTAGTCTTTTAAAGAAAAAAATAATGAGCCTGTAGACTATCTGCTCGTGCGGACTATACAAGTATACGTTTTTTTCGATATTGCTTATTA